>DWNK01000306.1:0-12482 GCA_018250315.1 Hyalothyrus neleus pemphigargyra | reverse complement strand
CACTTTTTGTCCACCATCCGTAATGACGAATCGCAAGAAACCTGGTTCGAAGACTGGTTTTCGTTGGTAATTGTAGTCTTACGAATGGCAATAAAATCTGTAGGTTCATTGAAATGTCTTTAGGGCAGTTGTTCTTGTAATTATAGGCTTTTAATTTCGTAGGTTAAGGATACGATATAATACTATACGGTTAGACTACATAAATATAAAAAATCAAGAAAACGTATACGTTGGGTTTCGGCATCTGCATAGGATATAAGCACTACTGAGTACAGACTTAATGCATCTGGTAACTGACACCTTTGGCGTTGCAAATGTTCATAAGCGGCGGTGACTTTACTATCAGGTAGCCCGCCTGCCTCTTCGCTCAGCTTAAAAATGGAAAATAAGTGATACCCGCTGAGAAGTCAAGTCTTAAGGTCTCAGCCATTCGACCGTGTCACGTGGGAACTGCAATGGAATGGTCGCGCGGTCAGGTTTAGCGGTCGGGTAGTGCGGTGCGAGGTCCTACAGGCGTGGAAAATGCGCCCGAACTCAGAAACCCCAGGACTTTGGGCTGCGCAAGAAGCCTGACGAATTCCTAACGCCGAAAGGGAGAGAAGATACGTTTAGCGCGGCATTTAATGTTTTGCATCAAACGAACGTAATTTTGAGATGTAGTCCTTTTAGTAGATGTAGTTATTTTCCTGTTGGTACATTCGAAGTCTACGCGAACGAAGTCGCGGCTACCAGCAAGTCATTAATAATAATTTGTTGTTCGGGTTCGTACGTAATAATCTACCCATTAAGTATATTCCATAATATTGGAAGAATTTACTCAATTACTCATGGATTTTAATCAGAATAGGAACAGTCTGGATGTATGTTTCAAATAAATATGTACTTTTCAAATAAAAAAAAAGAATTTTCCAAATCTTTGTATAAATGAAGCACGAGGTAAAAATAGGAGATTTCATTAGCTTTAATTTTTTTGTGTGGAACCCTAATTATTTTTCTAAAATAAAAGCAGCATAAGTTACTTCTTAGTTCATCAGCTGTCTGCCAGTGAAAGTCCCGTAAAAATAGGTCCAGCTGTTTCGAGTTTTAAAATTTGTGGGGAACAATATTTATTTTTCTCAAATCAAAGTAACGTTACTCCTCAGATCATCAGCTATCTGCTAGTGAAAGCATCGTGAAAATCAGGCCAGCCATTTCGGAGTTTACCAGGAACAAACAGATAGACAGATAAAAAATAATAATAGGTAATTGTTTTTTTGTTATAAGTAACGTATATCTATACTTTCATATATACGTGGGTTGTTGGGTGGGTTACGTGAAAAGCTGTTAAATAGATATTACAAATAGACACTTAAATTTTATTTATTTGTATAGATCAATATATGTACTACCGTATATTGTAGATTCTATAAAAAAATAAAAAATAAAATAAAATAAACTTTATTATTCCTTATGACTTCATAACAAATGATATTGATGTACAGTCTATGTATGTATATTTATATTATTCACTATGGTTTCGTCATTATACTATTATATTTATGTTAATATATATAGATTCTATAACGATAATTTTAATATTATAAACGTTGCGGCTCTTCCTGCGGTAACACAACAAATTATGGCATGTCAATTGTATTGTAAATTTCTATTACACGTGTCAACCTAGACAGAGAATTCTATAGAATATACTAGTCTAGTTCGAATCATAGATTTAAATGAAGTATTAGTGAGACAGGTAGTGTCTATAAGAAAAAATGGAAAGAATGGACTGAGTGGCGCACGATTTACTTGTTTAAGAAATTCATTATGTCGTCTAATTAACTTTATAAGTACATTTAGGATCATTATTCAATCTTAATTTAAGTCATCGGTTTCACGCTATTTGCGATCATAATGAGGTGACTTTGTTATATTTCAACTATTACGATTTATGATTAAATATTTATGATTTCCTATATTCCTTATTACGACATTATACAGGTATGCTTAATAAAACTCACATTTGTCGTTTTAACAATTATTTTCCGTGATATCTTTTTTCATATTTGCTATGTGATTGTTTGATCTTGCTATATTATTTATAACTTTAGATACGCTGTATACATCGTTTTATAATCTATAATCTGTCGACAAGAATCTCTTAACATGTTTGCAAGCTCATTGCCATTTGCGGCGACAGTGACTTGCGTATTAAATGCATACCTACTGATAGATGCAGTTATCACGATTGTAATTTTAGTCTAATGATTTATTCTATTCCGTCAACGTATTCATTAATTTTACTCTTAGCTTAATCGATTTCTATATTAGAGCCTCGATATGTTTTTAAATTTACAGGCTATATGTCTTCCTCTAAACATAATTAATTAACCCAGATTAGTAGATGCGTTATGGTTCAAGCTTTGTTATTAAGAAGAATCCATATTTTGGTTGTATAATTTATTTAATTTTAATTACACCTATATGCTAAACTATATGTTTAAAGCTTTTTTATCTTTGATGAAACAAAACTTTCAAAAAGACACACACGGGAATTAAAGACAAGTATTCAAATTAAATCAACTAAAGTGAAAAAACCAATGTTCATTTAACGCAAACAAGCTCCGGCTATGGTTAAGCGGGTTTTGAGGAAAATCCCATTTGCCGTAGTGGCACAAAAGTTTTTTGTCGGATTTGTCCTCTTAAATTTATTTTAGGTACTCTTAAGCTTTAAACCAGAATTATCATAAATGAGGAAAAAAAACACAAAGTTTTGATTACGATTTTGACGGATACAGGGAAATAGGGATACTTACTAGCTGGTGCCTACGAATTCGTTCACGTAGACTTTAATATATAGGACCATATTGATGAGAGCTAACGTTCCACTGGTAATTTCTATATCTCTGAAACTATCCACTTTTCCGAATTAAAAAGTATTCTATGTATTAACCAGGACAATTAGCTACCAAATTTTACCAAAATCCGTAAGGTCGTTTTTGCGTGATGTGGTAACACACGGACAGACAAAATGTTTAAATTAATTTTTTCCAAAAAAAAAAATAATGTACGTGGCTTAGTTACAGTTTTATTAAATGTATAGAATAAATTAAGGTTTTCTGACGTTCATTATTGCTAAACATTTATCCCTCTTTACAAGTATTTGACCACAATTTCCAATGAGGTAAGTACGTCGGCTCATTGCCACTAGCTATCATAATACCGGTCACGCGCCGTAATGCAAAGTGTATGTTGTGAGAACACTTGCATACCGTTACACCACTCTCGGTATTTATTGAATATTGCTTTAATTATTTTGGTACGTTTGTAATGAAAAACTAGATTGGATTTTTATTTAGGCTGGGCATACGATAACAATGATGGATAAGAACTTATATTTGAATAAAACCTAGTAAAAATAGGTGTGAGGTGTAATAATCGTAATTTTATCGGACATATTGTTAGCTTAAAAAGTAGCATTGCCCTTTAATAACCTAAGCTCAACAAAAAATGTAGTGATAGCCTAGTGGTTGAGAATTACTGTCTCGCTTCGGTGAGTCCGCGTTCATATCCCAGGCGCGCACCTCTGACTTTTCTAAATCATGTGCGCATTACAAAGTAATTATCACTTGCTATATGGTGAAGGAAACACGGTGAAAGTTCTAAAAAAAGTTCTCAAAAAGGTTTAAGTCTACCAACACGGACTTGGCCAGCGTGGTAGACTATGGCCTAATCCTTTTCATTCTGGGAGGAGACCCGAGCCCAGCAGTGGGACAGTAATGTGTTAATGACAACTTATCCTCAAACACTCATTGGCTAAGTGTTGCTTAGCCAATGAGTGTTTGAGGCAATGAGTGTCGCTAAAGCAGTTAGCATTCTAATGATATTGTAGCAGTTTATCATTGCCTGAAAATACGCATAGAACGACGTTTTATAAAAACTAAACTTTAATTAATTTTGGGGAAAAATCAAGATTTTTACACAAAAGTTCTATTTTATTAACCTTTCATTAGCTTATTAGAACCTTATTTAAAGGATCTTTTTAATAACCCAGAAAGTGGTGCACTATTAAGTGCAAAGCTAACATTTTAAATTCCTTTTAAACATTCGTGCATTTTTGATTATGCGAATTGGTCGACCATAAACAAGCGTAAAAACTGAACGATGTAATCTCTGTAACGGGGAATTAATTATTTATTTACTAGTTACCAATTCACCTTGGACATACCAGTGTAGGCACGACGGCCGGTGGTTGTGCTTGTGACTGTGTTATTGAGTAAGTGTCTAACTATGCTGTGTTTGTGTTTGCTCATATAAGGCAAAGGATTTTATGCAATATTAAAGATAAATATTTTTTTTCGTATTTTCCACTATTTATTACTTAATATATTATTAATTATTTGATAGTTGAAGTGTGATTGCCTTGCGGCTTGTGTGGATGGATCGCGTATGATCTACAAAGGTAAGCTAGGCTGTGGTCGGGAGGTAGTGCTTCGGAGGGTACGTAAAACGTAGTACATATCGAGATATATCAATAGTCTTTGAATCTTCTGGCGTTTTGTTAACATTTACCAGGCTGGTAGCCTCCAAATATTTTGGTACAAAGTATATCGAACAGCAACAGTAAGCAGTTATAGCCAATTGCAGTCTGTAGGAGGGCGGTCGGGGTTCTAAACCAATTAAGAAAAACATTGTGAGGTAACCTGTGAGTCATTAAAAAATGTTTTGAAAAGTGTGTGACTTCTAAAAATCCGCACTTTAGTATGATGACAGTATGATAACTATAACCTCACCCTTCTCATTCTGAGAAGAGACCCCGAACAGTAACAGATTGATGATATATATATTTCCTGTTAGAGGTTCCTATTCGAGCGCTCGGTGGAGTATGCTCTAAGCCTTCGGCAGTTACATACACCTTTAACTTGAAATGAAAATAGGAGCTAAATATAAAAGTGACAGTGCATTACGTTGATTGATCCAGGGCAAATTTGTATGATGAGCACGAGTATTGTTCTGTCTAGGAATGAACAAGTATGTATTAAGAAATATATGTACATGATTATTAGTCGTTAAGCTCTGCATAGTGTGGAATCATATGACCGTGTGTCAATTGTGCAAATATATATATTAATATCTATTTATTATTGATTAATGCATGGTAGATTTGGTTTAGTATAAATAACGTGCAAGCCAACTTTCGAACGGGACAACGTCCGTCGAGTCTGCTAGTGTGTGTATATCTAATATTTCGCCTCGTTTTTCAGTTACAATAAGACACTGAAAAAAGGCAATCCAGTACTCTGATAGATTGAATTGTTTCGCGTCGGCGTCGCACAAAAAGTGAGCGAAAACGTTCTATACTTCTGTCATAAAAAATATATTTTCCTACGATGCTTCGTTCCGTTGTAGAGTTTAGTCCCTATTTGTCTACCATTGTCAGTCGAATTATTTATGCTTGCATGGTTACAAATTATATTAATCATTTATGTGACTAATACAAAATAAAAAGTCGAGTATTTTCCTGTCACAGATAGAAATACAACAAAAATAAAATAGTTAATTTAAGTAAAGATCTTAAGCTTAATCTTATAAGCTTATAAGGCTTATAACTAACTTCTAACATTTCTACAACAACTTAAACTTAAATGTTTAAGTGTTCTAACAATATTTTGCGTATGTAGCGCAAATTAATAATCTGCATCTTTCAGAAGGTGGATCAGTCCAAATAAGACAAATAGTCCTTTTAATTTTTAATAAAAGTTAATTTAAATGAATTAATACGACAGTTCTAGTAGGTTTAAATAGAATTTTTGATTTTGTTCAAATGTACTGTTCTGTATGTATACAAATTTCTAAGTACTAGCTTCGTGATAACTTTTAAGCATACGGTACAATTAAGTTGTAATGTATAGGATGAAGATATAAATAAATAATGAAAAAAAATACTCGTCGAATTGAAAACCTCCTCCTTTTTGGAAGTCGGTTAAAAAGTGATGTACCGCACGTGAAAACGTTACGAACTTTTACTACTACTTAATCAAATATGTATAACTAAGTACATTTGTATTGATCTTGTTTCGTTCAATAGTGGTATTGCAAGCAAAGGTCGCACCGAACTGCACCTAGTTTCAAGGTGAAGTTCAACTTTAGACGATGTTATATTTATATCTAAAGGTTTCTAAGCGTTTTCCTTCTAAGCTCAAGCTTTTTATAAGCTTTTTTAATAATTTTATTGGTATCTACATTTATCTGTATGGTATCGTGTTGAAAAATGTTTACTTGGATATGTAGAAAATATGAAAAAAATACTAAGTATTAATTTTTTTTAACGGCTGCCTAGGCGCACATATCCTTGCATTTTTTTTTTTTAGATATTCCTGTTTATTTAGTTTCATTGTCAACTTTTAGTAGTGTTTCAATACTAACGCTATAATACAATTGAGATACTGTGGTCGTGCCTATTTTTTTATCCCTAGGTAGTACAGATATGATACGAGACATAGCTATATATCACGATAGTCTTTCATTGTCGGATCATTTCTTTACCGTGACATAATAAGGCGTAAAGCAACCGCGAATGGCATAGTAAGCCGTTAGGGGACTATTGTGTTCAATATAAAGTATCCTCTATTGCAACAAGTAAAAGAAACTTATTAAGTGTAACAATTGAAATAACAAATCCCTTATGTAAATACACTTATATTCCACGTACTTTTACTGCCACTCAAAGTTGTTGCTCGTTATGTTTTATAGACGTTTTGTGATATGCCATAAAATCGGTATAGCATTTATTGATTTACGCGCATGCCAGTGCATAGGAATTATATACCACGACTATTTAATTAGTAGCTATATACATAAATATTTGTATTTTCCAATTCACTTTAATAAATCATATGTCTGAATACCATTTGTCTCTGTGTTCTATGGTATTTTCAGTCGGAGTAACAGAGCGCCAACTTTTTTTTAAGTTTACACATTAGATACATATTGATTTTTTATTTATGTATCCAATTATACAAGGCAATCTAGGTACCTACTATATAAATAGGATCCACAAAATAATACCGATTTTGTATCCAATGATACGATCTGGCAGCCCAAGTCTCAATGTCAATATGAGCATTGAGCATCATTAAATAAAAATATTAAAAATTCTTTTTTGTCCACAGATAAATAAATCTTCAATATGGCGCGTGTCCCTGCAGTATTGTTCCCGGGCAAAGCCGCGGGAGTTGCTTCTAGTCATAGATTAAGCTATTGTTTTGTCCTTGCCATACTTTACTTAGGTAAGTTCCTTTCAAATTATTTGTATGTAATTTATGTATTGATTAGAAACTTTAAACAGACTGGCTGAATCTGAAATACTAAACTGACTACGAAATAAAAATTCCGATACAGATTAAAAATGGAATTTAAGTTAGAACCAGATAGAGATTAAAATAAATAAACTCTTTTTAACAAAAAATAATGACTTCAAAACCACTAACTACTAAGCATGAAATAATTTAAATAAGACATTTGTTACATATATAGTCATGTGGATCTTTTTTTTTTATGGTAAAGTTCATTGGAAGCACAAGTTACATTGCAATTAGCGCCGACTTTACAACTAAGCGTTAAGTTTTTTTATAATATTTTTTCAGGTTTACCAAATGCTCAATGTCAGATAGATAAAATGTACGTAGACGTGCAAAGTATTAATATCCTCGTAGACGAAACCCGCCTCTTCAAATTAGTTCAAATGTAAGTATGCATCATTATCTTTTTTATTACTCTATCTAAGATTTACAAAAGACGGCTTGGATGACCTGTATTTTATCAATCAACCCTATATCATTACGAAAACATGTGACAGACTAATTTTAAGAAAGGATTCTGAGTTGTACCAAAATCATCCTCGATAAATAGTCGAGAGTAAAGTTAAGAAAAATATTCAAGACATTGTGCTCACTTCTATAATTCTATACCATTATCCTCCTTGACAGTAAAGTTGTTATAAGCTTAACCATTTCTTTTATTAACTATCTTAATTCGAAAACAATTTTCTAATATTATCACTTTTTGGGAAGACATTCTAAGTTTACCAAAAGCTTTTAAATATCATTTTTTAAAGTTTGTTTATCCAGTCTGACCTTTGAAGAAGACATTGTAGAGCTTTAATCATTTAATGTAGTATTATGTATTTAGTTTTATAGAAATATATGTTTTTTTTTATGTGTAAGCCAAACGAAGAGGCAGGCGACATCCCTGATAGTAAGTAGTCACCGCCGCCTATGAACATTTGCAACAATAGAGGAGTCACTTATGCTCGCCGGCTTTAAAGGGAAAAGGGACTGTGCTGTCCAAAAGCTATACATTTTTAAAAGCGTATTTTCGTTTACAGTGGCGAATATAACACGACCCTTCAAGTATCAGCGCAGATCCAACATCCGGATATAGTAGAGATCTCTCAGCCGACAATAGTTATACCGGGGGTGGAAGAACCTAACGCCACGGCAAAGTTGACACACGACATATGCGCGTGGGGCAAAAGCCCGGGCCATTCCGAAGTCACCTTCAATGTTACACCGCCTGGTTTTGTTAAGTAAGTATCAACTTTAAGTTATTGGACAAAAGACAAGCAGAAAAACCAGTGTCGCTTTTTTTATCTGTGAGTCTAACGAAGAGGCAGGCGGGCTAAATTATCATAAGTAATCACCGCCGCCTATGGACATTTGCAACAATAAAGGAGTTGCCAATGCTCAGCGAAAAAGAAAGATGAGATTTACTATACCTATCCACGGGACAAGGTGCCCTTACTTTGTGGCTCTGACGCCGAGCTTCCTGTGAGCTGAGCGAGTGAACATAGCGCAGATAGAAATAAATATACCGCATCGCGTTTATTTTAAATCTCTGTATACGAAAAAAACATCTTCGTCAAATTGTAGAATAGGAACATAATATTATCCAATTTGGTTATAATTCTATCTTTGCTTTTCCAGTGTGGACTCAATATTTCTGCGGGTCACCGTGATGCACTCCCATGCAATCAACGTCATCTCGTACATAATGGGGTGGATTTACTTCGCGGCTTGGTCTGTCTCGTTCTACCCTCAAATATACATCAATTTCAAGCGGAAGAGTGTGGTGGGATTGAACTTCGACTTCCTTGCTCTGAACATCATGGGATTCACAATGTATTCGCTCTTCAACTGTGGGCTGTACTTTTCTCAAGTGATTCAGGTGATTTTGTGTGTATTATACTTGTTGTAAGAAATTGGATTATTATTTTGTGTTAACGTGTGTTAACAACAGTCAGAAAATCACTTAGGCTAATATCGATATTGTTTAAAATGTTTTAATCGTTTATTGCAAATGATATCCCGTGATAAAATCCCGTCTTAAACCTTGAATAACGTTGCAAAAAAATCATACAAATTGTTGGAAAAAAAAAATTGACTAAATTCTGCCGCCTTTTTTTATCATCCGATATAATTAAATGATGTTAACTCACGTAAAAATAATGCGTGGTTTTTTTGTTGTTGTGCACAATTTTGTTGTGAAGAGCTCACTCGTCTGCCTGTCAAACAGACAGACACTGGGACACATAAAACTAATATAACTTTTAAAATAACTTTTAGAATAACTTTAAAAAAAGTTTGTTAATACGAGTAGTAATACGTTGTGTATTAAATGTTCCAGAGCCAATACCTGAGCCGCTACCCGCGCAGCTTGAACCCGGTGCAGCTCAACGACGTTTTCTTCTCTCTCCACGCGGCCTTTGCGACCATTATCACTATTATCCAGTGCTTTATTTATGAGGTATTTTTATTATTTATCTTTATAATTAATTTTTTTTAATATAAACATAACACATTTTTATACAAGCCGCCAAATCATACAAATAGTTTGTAGGCGGAGAATGCTGCTCTCACAAATCATTATATATGCTTATATGTATGTATGTACGAGCAATGAGAATATAAGTTTTTAATATAGATAAGGTGGTAGGGAAAGTATGATTGAACAGGATAAATATCACCACATCCATTTCTATCATCAAGCAGTTTTGTGTTTGGGTGGGAAAGTTTCGAGAACAATTAAAGATCTTTGATAACTCGGCCGGTTTGTTGTATCTCGATTGTTTTAGAACTTACTAGGTAGAGAGATTTATTTGAAACTAGCTTCCACCCGCGGCTATGCCCGCCTAAAAGTGTAACTGCATATAGTGATTGAACTTCACACAGTTTTATAAAAAGTTTCTATTTATACCTGTGTCAAACAAAATGTATGATGCGTTTTGTCTAAATTAATAAAAATACAATTATTTATAACTTCAAATATTATAAAATCAATCAATATATTTATTTGCTAGTAAATTTTCAACTTTCAGTACGTTATTAATTCATTTTTTAATTTTTTAGATAAACATACGAGTAATAATAATTCTATAGGTATGCGTATTTTTAATATATTATTACTTTTTCTTACTATCTTAATAACTCTAAATATTTTGTTACTCATCCTATGAGCTTCCAAGCTTCATTTTGAAATAACTTTGACCCTTTTCACGTTATATTTAACTTCGCAGTGTTTACAGATTAAAATGTTAACGCACGATTAATTTATTTATACGTTGGTACCGTGTCGTCGGTAATTAACATGGTACGAACGGTCACTCCATTAAATATGTTAAAAACCGTTGTCATTAACATGCGCATCATATTAATATTAATTTAATAAATAAAAGTATAATTTTTCGACGTATTAAATATGTTACTATATCAGTCTGCTTTTTATGTATAAGCCAAACGAAGAGGCAGTTGAGATACCTGATCGTAAGTAGTCACTACCACCTATGAATATTTGCAACACCAGAGTAGTCGACAAAGCTATGTAAGCTTTTGGAAGGATGAGAAACACGACAAGTCACAATTGACGGTAGACTCCGGCCTTTGGGTAGCTAGTAGGTTCACACGGTGGGATCATACCACCAGCAATCACCTGTTGCTAAGAGTACGTCATGATACGTATTAGTCGATTAATAATTCGAAACATTAATGAAAATTTTAAATGATAGGTTTAATTAATGCTCCAAATTAATAATATGTAATGGTTTTTAGTGGAAACTGTAAGGCCGTATGAAGTTGCAATTTTTTTTTTAATCAAAATCATTTATTTGCCCAAATATGGGTACATAAAAGGTCTACAAAAATCTTATACTCTATTAATTACGATGTTTGTTCCAAATATAGTAAATAAATAAAAAATAAAATAAATTAATAAAATAAATCGAATGGTAGTCATAAAATCGATGCCAGTACTTACAAGATATATGTTATGATATATGTTAAGAATGGAAAATACAGCCATATTTCCTCACCTCGAAAAGTTCTTAGCTAAACTTCTGAGGTCGTCGCAATACTACTACAGAATACTAAACAGAGGACGGGAATGTGTTCAGGCAAATGGAAAGGTTGGACCGGAAGTGAAGATTCGATCACCGAAGGTGTGTAATGTGACCACATGTTACATTTATGTCGGATTTTCCTAATTTTATTGGCATTTAAATCGCTGGTATAGCTGGATTTTTTATCTAATAGCCAAACGAAGAGGCAGGTGAGATACCTGATGGTAAGTAGTCGCCGCCGCCTATTAACATTTGCAACACAAGAGGAGAGCTCGCCGGCTTTGAAGGGAAAACAGATGGTCATGGGATATAAAGGATGGGAAGGGTGGGAAGAGGGGTTCTGGCTCTTAAGCACACTATAGGAACACAAGTCGCTATTAACGGTAGACTCCGGCCTGAGGGTGGTCGCTAGCCAGTCAGCTCACACAATAATACCTTACCACCTTAATATCTTTGTAGTCCCAAAGTTTAGCATCAACATGGTCACAATACCTAGATGACACCCTTTGATGGGGCGAGATTAACCCGAGGATACTGGAGATATATCTCAAAGAAATCTGATGTCCAGTAGGTACGAGTGATTCTTAAAGATTTATCTTAGGCTTAAAATGAAATTGTGATGTTAGGGGTTCTAGAGGAAAGTGTTTTATTTTTATTTTTAACCGACTTTGTAATAAGGCGAGGATTAAGAATTGTCAGGGCTACATGGTTTGACCAGAGAGTTACCCCTGTAATATGGGGGACTTAAAAAAAGGCGCTATAAGAACTCTCCTTCAAAGCCAACGTAGCATTGGCGACTCCTCCGGTGTTGCAAATGCTCGCCGACTGATATTTGTTTTATGAAGCTCCACGATTGAGATTATGTTAAAATACAACGACTCGCTATTGACGGTCTGAGGGTGGTCGCCAACCAGTCATGTCACACGATGCCAGTAGCAAAATTTGGTCAATCGTATACGTAAGCAGCTATGCGCGATTCGCAAGCGCGCAAAGCTCCACGACTCGCGGCGATCGTGATAATATAACAAAACTGAATACAAGCTCAATAATACGCATTTGAATTCAAAATCAATACCTACTCACACAATCGTTGAGCAGAGCGATACATATC
>DWNK01000305.1:0-12496 GCA_018250315.1 Hyalothyrus neleus pemphigargyra | reverse complement strand
TTCCGCTCTCTTCAATTCACCCTCATAGGGGTAGATTTTTTTAAACCTAGCCTATGTTCATCGTCATACTTCAACCTATCTCCATATTCATTACAAACGTAACAGACAGAGTTACCTACTTTCGCATTGAATATTAGTATGCATGCACAGCCTATGTCACTTCGATAATTAAGACGAAACCTATAACAATTTTTATGTTAAAATCTATTAGGCCTGCGAGAAGGAAAGGGCATCAAAGATATGTTTAAACATACATACATTTTCTAAAAAAAAACATTACTCTACTTACTTGGGCAATCGGGTAAATATGACTTAAAAATTATTAAAATATAACACATTTAATTCATTTAATTTTAATTGTCAGGATAACTACTTATTAGATTCTTATGAGACCAATAAGACAATGTGTTAATGGTTTATATACGCAATAATCCCATTACCTAACGCATAGACAATAGTTTCATAGATATAACAAGATTATAATTACTTCAATTATATGACTATGACAAAAGCAGTTATAACAATTAGATACTAGCCGTGCCCGTTTCACCCGCTTTAAGCTTAAGTTATCCCCTGTTTCTTCTCTTGAAGTTAACATATCCAAAATTAAATTATAAAAAAAAACAATAATCCGTAGTCTTCACAGTCTTTGCCGTTAAGTGACATTTTCTCAAATTATATAAAATGCGAAACTGATAATTTTTCTCCAGTTTCCTAAGTGTCATATATTTCGAAACTACTGAACAACGGAAAATGAGTTCATCGTTAAACTTATGAAAATATCCTTTTAAAACCAGGTCAGCATGTTTAACGACGTGGAATATAAAAACTATTGAACTTTTGTGTAAAACTAGAGATGTAAATGTTGAAAAAGTAGACAAAAGTTAAGTATGGTCAATCAAACCCATTTATAAGTTTTTAATTGTTAACTAAGATAAATTTCACGTTTCTCTAGGTTTACTTCTAACGGTCTTTGAAAAATCGGACGTTGACATTGTCGCCCATCTCATAATTTGTAAAATTGCAAAAAGGGCTGCAATTTGAACCGATCAGTACAAAGAACGTCTACTAACTCACTTTCTCATCTGAATCAATGGATCTAAGATGCGTCCTTTGTTCGCGCAATTAATTTGCATAACCCTGCGATGCGTCGTGTAACACAAAGAGCTCTCTATCTACCTACGGTCCAAACTGACCCATTTCTATTTTGCAAGCCCTTTACGCAAAATTTCCCACTGACCGAACAAAGGAGTCTATGACCAAACCCTTTCGATTTTTATGGGAAATAATTTTGTGCGCTCCATTTTTTTGCATTGTCCGAACACCTTCAATAGACCAACGGATTCGCCTTTGGCGAATGTTTATATGATTTTAATAGAATACGCAACATAATAGAATGGCCTTTATTTGCGTCTAGATGCTTTGTCGTAGAGTTATGACCGTTATACGCCATAACGATGTGTTTACAAGACTGGTTGGTATCGAGGTGAAAGTCCAATAACGATACGTTATATAAAATATATAGCTTTAGTAATGTCGATGTTACGTTGGCAAAAAATGTGAATTACGTTATTTGTTAATATAATATCTTTAACAAGTTCCTTACAGTCAATTTTTAGGCGATTGTTAGTGTATTAAAACCGCCTTTTAGACATTAAGACTGTCTTCATAGAATTCTTGTATTTTTTATAACTAATCTTAACACTTAACTAATGCAGTAATCCTAGATCATTTGTAGCTACGATATTGAACAAATCTTGTATAGATATAAGATTATTAATTAATTAATAAGGTACTAAAAATAGGTAACCTGCGACAAGTTTTTACCTTCTAAAGCCCCTATTTGTCAGATAATTTACAAGTTTATTCGCTTATAAAATGAAAAATCCTTTGACAAATAGCTACAAATAGATACAATATCTTCACAAAGGTAGGTAATACGTAAAGTCCTAAGGTTATCGGTATCTTAAATCTAACCGTTAAATGCCGGTGGTCTCGTTTTAATTGTCCATCCGCTGGGCAGGGTCACTTGGGCCCGTAGCGCAGGTAGCCAACCCGTGCTAACCTGCACACAATAGGGGTCACGACAACCCTTTATGCTACTTTAAACACCCCGAAATTGGTGCACCGTGAGCGATGGGGTCATCGGATGACCCAACTGACCCCTCCTTAGAAAACCACCCCTTTCTTACAAGGTATTATTTGTAATCCCTTTCGCGAATCTATTTTATTTTCTATTCATCGGCTCGGACGCGTATTGGTGAATTTTTGCGTTCGTGTGAACGTTCCAGTTTCTTTGCAAAACTGTAACGTTTGCAGGACAAAGACTTCGTCCTTTATGGGAAAGTTGTCTAGTAGACAAAGAAGTGGACTCTTTTTAATGATTCGCCATTGTTAGGTTCTTTGATACGGTTTTTGTGCGGACATTAGTGACCGTTGGCCAACGGATTCGCCGATAGCATATAAGGCGCATGCAACGGTTCTCGCATCATAGTTGCGATGCGAATGTACCATGCGTCGATACGGTCTGATGAATGAAATAAAATAAAAATATATCTTAATTATACTCAAATAACTTACCAACTACTCGGAATAAAATTGGAAGCTACAATAAAACACTTAGAAGTTGTATAAAAAATTACCTTATTATCTTATTGTTACATTAGTAGTTTCTGCAACCTTAGAGTGTATATTAAGAGAGTAAACATTAGTAATATGAACAAAATTGGGCATGGTAAATAAAATAGAATTTAATTGAACTTTTAGAAAATAGTTAGTCAACATAACTTTGAAGTCAACATAACGATGATGTAGAAAAAAAATATCATTCCATAAGGAGTCTAAGTCTGTCATAATTTTTTTATTTTATGTAAATTATTGGCTGACCGACAACTATAGGTAACTATTGACGTTAATATTTTCGCCAGGGATTTTACATTAATGATTATGCCTTAAAATGATTCCTTCTCACTTTGGTCTCCTTTCAGAACTAGTTAAAGAACACTATTTTGATGATGATGCAATTGCAGCTACAAATGAGATATTTCTTTTAGATTAAGTCTCAGGTTGAAATATGTAAGGTTTTTTATGTAACGTAGACTTGGGCTTTGACAAATAGTTCTAGACGCTTCAACCTGAAAGATTGTTTTTGGTTGTGTTCTAGACCTTTGAATTAGAGTTCGCCTTCCTTTGATTTGGTTAAATCAGTAGTCATAGCCTATCTAGATGAATGCTTCTTTTCTGTGCTAAAGCGCAGCTAAAACTTGTCACCTTGTTAGGAGGTGCTTGGGTGTTTCCAGTGTTTCCACAAAACCCGCAGATGTCGGAGGAGCTTAGACCTAGAGTGGCCATATGCTTTCCCTTACGTAATACCTTTTATTACCCTTACGTAAATTCGTCATTATCATTCACATCGTTTTACTACTTAAATCTATGTAGAAATAAAATAAAAATGTAAGTAAAAAATTGTAGTTATGTTACTAACTATAAAGTAAAAAGGTGGTCCCCGGATGCAGAGTGGCAGAGCGGCGCGTGCGCACGGCAGGTGTTAAAGCCTCCATAGGGGCGCTACTCTGTTGGTTTTTTGTTTGTTTTGTTTATACCATTACTTACTTGCTACTTATTATTTATACTACTTATCAATCTCTTTACTACCGATTTATCTCATTACTACTTATTAATCTTATTATACCTATCACGAGTTGATAAATTAGAGTCAGTTCTCACTTGTTTGAAGGTGAAGGAAAGTATTGTACGGAAACTTAAAAAGTTTAAATTCTCTGACATCCATAATGCGGAAGTAACTCTATCTGTTTGTTACGCTTTTACTTGAAAACTTCTAGATCGAATGTAGTGAAATTTAATATAGAGATAGTTTGAAGTGTGACTATGAACATAGGCTACTTTATTATTATATCCAGGACGGGAAAAATAGTTAAAATCATGTATTTCACGCGGGCGAAACCGCGGGCGAAAAACTACATATTTTTCTCTATTAATATTCACTTATTTATAAATGACTTATCTTATATCTTTTGAATGTAAGAATTCTACTATCTTCAATTAAATAAGGCTATTATTATAATGTTGGACAGCCCTAGCTTTTTCTGTGGACCAACGGCCGCGAAGGCTCCACATAAATAGACTCTGAATCTTGATACATTTATATTCCACTTTATTAACATTTTTAGTTCTATTTTCTTAACAACAATTAACAAAAGTATTAAATAGATGATCAGCTAATGTAATACATAGAGCTTTTGTCGTTACATTATTTTATAATAATTACTCAATCTCAAAATGTGATATTTCATTCGATTCATAATCTCAAGCCTTACTCAAGCCACGCAAGTTACTGTTTACATAAATCGCAGAAAGATTATCAAGTAACATTTTTCATATAACTACATGTATAATCAGCTTTCAAAACACCGTCGGCACACTATAACAATGAATCTCATATTAAGAGGAGACATAGGCCGAACAAAGATATCTAAGGCAGTGGTAGAGAATGTCTTAAACATTCAAAGATTAAACATTCAAAGGGAGTGTACCTTTGAATAAGAAGGAGGAAAGGAACACTCCCTTTGAATAAGAATTATTAGGACATTGTCCAGTAGATTTTTTCCTGTAGCGTGAGACAATAATAGTACAGTACAGTGCTACAGTAACTTCTGCCTATAATAAGAGGCTAGTAAAATTACATCTCTGCGGGGCGAAGAAGGCTCGAACCGTCCATTGCAAGGAATCCGGGAAAGAGTGTAAGTGGCCTCGCAGGAAGAGTAAGTTAGACAGAGGAGGAGACAACTCTCCCCCAGGTATCTGAAAGGGCAAATTGCTAGGAACATGCGTAGTGAGATCAATCAGAGTTCCCAACATGTTTTTATAAGCTCTGATTATTCCACCGATAGTGGTTGGAAATCCCACATACTCCACTATCTCTCCCAGGTACAGGAAGAAAGTACAGTCTTTGAAAGATTTTTAGCCTCGTTATATAAAAATAAAAATTTTGAGCTTATCTGCAAACGAGGAATCTTTAGAATGAAATACTGTAGCGGCGTGTTATATAACAAGAGAAGGTTGTTATAAGTTGTGTATGTCTGTCTGTATATATGTGACATCGTACCTCCTAAACGGATGAACCGATTTCAATTTAAGTTTTAAGAGTATTTGCGGCGGGAATTTTATTCAATACCCCCGCCAATATGCCTTATTTTATATACATTACATTTTATATTTTTACTTAGAGTTTACGTAATTTTACCGAAAATTTCATTTTTCAATTATTTCAATCATAGGATAATCATGATATTTTGCTATACGCTCTTTATTCGGAGTCCGAATACATTGTATTGTTTTTCATTTATTTCTTTTTACAATTTTTGACAAATATTACAGACATTGTCCAAGCCATTTGTCAAGCTTTCTATGTACTCTCCTATATGTTCTTTAGCTTCTTATAATTACTTTAAAATTTCTATTTAGAATTTAGCGAGCTTCAATTTTACGTCTACGTTATAAAATTACGTCTACGTCAAAAACGAGCAACCAAATAAATTATTATCTGTATAAAGAAACTATATGTTGCTTATTAGATGTTTCGTTAATTACACATAATGATACCCAACAAGAGAAAAACCCGTAACTTTACCGTAAGTTACCATCATTTACCGAAAGTTACTGCGGTAATCTTACTGCTTTGCATATCTATTTATACTTGTATATCGAGTATCAAGATACGTTAAGCGCACTTCAAACAGGTGTGGGATAGCGGACGTCAAACACCCCTATCTCCCACGCGGGACTTCCTTCGTCTTAGTACTGACGGTTTTATAGATTAATACTATTATTACTTATATTCGTAGTAAAATAATATCTTTATTTCAAAATAAACTTGTGCAGTTGTATATTTGGATACCTTTTTTAATCGACTTCAAAAAGGTGGTTTCAATTCGTGTGAATGTTCCTTTTTTCACCGAAACTCCGAAATACGGCGACTGATTAAATTTTTTTTTTTAAGTTCGGAAATATGCACTCTCGATTAGGCCCCATATAAATTTTTTTTGAATCTGATGAAAGTCCACGGAGATACGGGACGAAACCCCTCAATAGATAGAGATAGATTTTTTTTCTGTTAAACCTAGCGAAGGACACTTTAATTTCACAAATAAACTTGTTAAAACTAAATTTCACAAATACCTGTCAAATTAAAAAAATGGTTGAAAAAAACTTTTTTTGCTAGAGTCGTTTTTTGCAATAATCGGTTATTAAAATGATGACGTAATAAAAAATTACCAGGTAGATCTTACAGAATATTTTTAGCGCTTAATATCTTCTTTGTATACCCTCATTATTAAGGTTGGGCTAAAACTAATTACTATGTTGCTTGACCCATAAACCCTAGTAACATATGGTATATACGTTATAGTAAGAATTCGTTCACAAAAGTACTGTTCTTATCGGGGCCCGTAAAATAACCGTCTTAACGATTACGAGGCATGGCGCAAGACACTTATAAGTCGAGGGGCGTCTTCACATAACGTGGGTACTAATTATACCATAAGGGTTGTTTCCACCGTTAAAAAGGTAATGCCTGGTCACTGTTTCACTGGTGGTAAGGTCCCATCGTGTGACCTGACCGGCTAGCGACCACCTACGCCTAAGAACCACATTCCCTCTTCCCACCCTTCCCATCCTATTGCCTCTGACGGCGTGCCCTCGGGCCCTGTGGGTTCTCGAAGCGTTGCTGCTATCTGTGAGCTCGGTGACACGTACCCGCAACTTTTCAATAAGTGCGGACAGGCATCGTAAATCCCATCTGTCCCTTCAAAGGATTGGCGACCTTTGGCGTTGTAAAAAAAACAGGCGGCGGTGTCTACTTATCATCAGGTAGCCCGATAACCTCTTCGCTCGGATTAAACATAAAAAAGCAGAAAAATTGATCTGTTCAGTTAATTAAGTCGAAATACGTCAATTTCGTTTAAGTTTAAAACGATATTATATATTTCACCTCCACAACCTGGAATCGGGAAGCTGACAAAGAGCGGTATTGTTTGCAAATTTCCGGCTCCGTTGAAAGAGTAGCCTTACTTTTAATTTTTGTAATCGGAGTTGCTGCGCGTGCGCAGACAGGTGTACCCCAGGTGCACGAATCAATTTATTGCTTACGTAACTGTGTAGACGGCCATTATTTAACCGACTATCTGTACATATTATTAACTTCGCTATTTGCGGTATTTTATGTAAGTATAAATGTATTTATAAAACGTTTTCTCTCTTTAGACCATTCCAATGTCCTCAAGTACGATCCTTTGCTGTAAGTTGGTGGTGGTTGGTCCAGGCATATTCTAGGTGATTCCACAGCATCAGATCATGATTATTTTTTTTTTATCAGCAGAAAATATTTTTGTTCTATTTTGATCCTCTCTATCCATAGACAATAATGTGAAATATCGAACTTCATGTCAGACTCTTGTTCTATTTGGATTCTCATAGACTGAAATAACTTCAAGCAGGGGTCTTTGACAATAATGAGATCGAACTACAGTGAAATTCTTATTTTATTTGGCTCTATCACAGATATCCATAGACAATAATAAGATCGATCTTCAGGTTCCAAAGTACTATTATCTATTCTGTGCTTCAGATAAGATTCTTGTTCTGATTGGATTCTATGAAGTCCATAGACAACAGTGATCGAACTTCAGGTAAAACTCTTGCACGATGTAGACTATATCACACATGGCCATAGACAACAAAGAAATCGTATTTCAGGTAGGACTCTTGTTCTATTTGCACTCTATCACATATAATACTTGCTCACATCCCTAGACCGACTAGAAAAGAGTTGATCATCTTCGAACAGCTGAAAACATTTTCTTGAACTTGAAAGCTAAGAACACTCTAGACTCTCGAAATTGCTTCATCCGTTTGGGAGCTACGATGCCACAGACTTACTATAACACCCCTCTTTTTTCGTCGTTGGGGTAAAAATGTGTTTCAAATGCGTCTAAGGTCAATCTTATTAAGATCTACTAGCACCTTTTTTACACATAAAAAGGGTACTTCAATCGCGTTTCCAGGTAGCATCCAGATAAGGGAGGCGATGGCGGCAGATGCGCACACATCTGGTATGTCAGTGACCTTGCTAGATTCTAGACCCACCCGTTGTTAAGTACTTTCTCTACGTAAGGTTACGTACCTCTGTCAGTGGCTGGCCGTCAGACTGTTTTCTTAGACTTAATTATTATTATTATTATGTGTAAGTCTAGCGAAGAGGCATGCGGGCTACTTGATGGTAAGTAGTCACCGTCGCCTATGAACATTTGGAACCCAGTGTCGCCGATGCTCGCCAACTTTAAGGGGAAAAGGGATGTGATGAAAATGAGGAAGGGTGGGAAGAGGGATCTGGCTCTCAGGCGCACTACCGGAATACGGAATTGTGAAGTCTACTACTCTTATTTATTATGAATATCACGTTCCAGTTTAACTACATTATGGGTAAAATTTTAACATCAGTGTCGACTTAAACAAAATATTATTTATTCCATTTTTTTCAACTTTGTAGATAATGGTTAGTCGGTTGATATTTTTATTAACATCATGGTCCCTTTTAGATAGCGGTAACGTTATCAACTATCAACTCGACCTTCGTTTCTCAACGGACGTGGTGGAAGCTGTGGTGAACCACGATTAATGATATTTTCCCATGATCTCGACGGTTTCAAGGTGAAATTGTAACATCACTGCGGTGTGTGGTTGCTTATCAATTCTAAAAGATAAATTGCTCGAAGACTTCAAATGTACCAACCAAAAAATTTTAATGTACCTATGTAGCAACCAAAGGCTCATCAGTTGGTACATCTGTTGTACCAACTTATAGAACTAGTATTTTTGAGTAAAGTATACTGAAAAAGTAATGACTTAATAATATATCTACAGCGCTATTCGTTTAAACTAGTTAATTAAATTCAATTCTTGACGCCAAAGTATTGAAGTCAATGCGTCTGTCTGTTTGTCTGTATCTATCTAAATCGTAACTCTCAAATATATTGAACGATTTGGATGCTGTTTTTTGTTTCATAACATATTTTAGTGCGCTGTATCTTAATTGTTTCACTAGTTATTCCAAGGATTTGTCACAGACAAAAAAGGAACAAGACAAAATTACTGCGCAAAATTATTCGTATAAAACAGCAAAAAAACAAAGTATCCATTCCACAAGCAATTACAAAATGGCGCATACAAAGGGTGCGTTCACAAAATTACTATCGGATACACCAACCCCTGTTTCCCCCGGCGCCAATGTTCCGTATCTCCTCAGTAAAGGTGTGTTTCGATTTGACTATATATTATTTCATTTCGTACGAATATCTAGGTATATCTTGCACATCGGACATCAACAAATCTTCGTATCTTCGTTATAAGGCGTACCTTTGAGGTTTCTTGAATGATTTTGTCAGTTATGTCAATAATTATATTAATTTAATTAATGTAACTTTTAATTCCATGTTAGTTTGTTTATGTTTAATTCTTTAAGCGTCAAATTATGAATGCTGTGTTCACGTATAATTGTGGGTATACGACTTTTTATCATTGTACAATTTTCTAGTTTGTCACGTGTATACTGCGTTGGTGAACCCTAATAAATAATAAAAAAATTAATGTTATCAACACGTTAAAAATGGGTATGTTTTAAGGATTCAGATATTAGGTTCTAGTAGATTAACGCGTTTTAGTTTTTTAAAGTTATTACCGTTGCTACTTTGGAAAGAGACCTCCTGGCAGGCTTTGTGATCGTATCTGGTTAGCAATAGTATCTATTCAGAGCTCGATATGTTTAGAAAACTTGATAGCGACATTACTATTGTGGATATGCTCTAACTTTTATTTAACAGAATTTTGCAAGGATGTTTATTAATTTCAAAATAAAAACAATTTGTAAGATTACAGTCTTGGGACCAAGGCCATTTGTAAGGCTTAAATTAAATATAGGTATATCTAGATAAATTATTTTTGGATACTTATTTCTTAAATCACTAAGGATGTCACTAAGTAAGGTCCCATAGTGTGACCTGACCGGCTAGCGACCACCCTTAGGTAGGCCGGAGCCTGACAATAGCGACTTGTCGTGTTCCGGTTAGGCGCCTGAGAGCCAGAGTTTCTTTACCCACCCTTCCCATACTACCTATCCAATCTCACTTTCCTTTCACAGCCGGCGTAGCATAGGCTCCTCGGGTTGCAAATGTTCATAGGTGGCAGTGATGACTTACCATCAAGTATCTCGCCGGCCTCTACGTTTGGCTTATACAAAAGGATAGAGCACATTCTGGCCGCGCCCTAACCGGCATCCGTGTCCGCAGTCCATCTAAGGCTTCCATCTCAGGTTACACCGGATGGATTACTGGCATTCGTACATGTTACAACGACGGTGACACTTCCGATATTGTTTTAATGTCAGTTTTACGCAATCGTAAGGCCATTTGGGCTGGTTTTGTCTTTTGTAAAAAGACGGCCAAGTGCGAGTCGGGCTCGTATATGAAAGGTTTCGTGCCACCGTATACTAAAAGTATTTTTAGCACTATATATATTTTTTAATGCCGATTTTTTTTTATTTTTCACACATTTATAAAATTTTACTGTTTAATTATTAACTTAATTTTATTTGTGATAGGCTTTGGTGATAGGTACATAGTCTGTAAGTTAAGAGTCTACCTATTACAGTTTAAGATATAGCCCTGTGACAGACGGACAGCCAGCGGAGCCTCAGTAATATTATTCCGTCGGCACCTTGAGTACGAAATAAAAAAAATCATCGCAATTAACCGCCTGGTAAGATTGTCAGTTCAGTCCTACATACAACAAAATTAAAAAAAAACAAATTGCTATTAAAGAAAAAAAAACATTCACACGAATTGATAACCTCCTTTTTTGGAATCGGTTAATAACAACAATCATTTAGGTCCATCCATTTGAATGGAAATATGAAACCTATTCATAGACATTATAAAATATTTTTCTTTGTGTCGAGGGTTAAACGACATTTAAAATAGTCGCAGGCATGTAATTAAAATTCAAATTATTTTGTCTCTTCCACTAAACACTATCGTATCTAATAACATTCTAATAGGACAATTTACTAACGGAACTGATGCATTTTGTGCATTAGGAATCACTGCTAAATATGCAATTCTAATAAAAACTCTCCGAACTTATTAGTATGAAGGAATTCACCAGAAACAATGATCCCTGCAATGGTAGATATATTATGAACAAGGATGTCAATTTATACTGGATACGGTTACCGGATGACCTCTTTTAAACCTCTGTTATCCCATACGGCATTTGCATTAGTTATTTAACATTTAACTGTATCCGGTATTGGAGCCAATAGATTTTCTGTTAATTATGTGCTTGTATAGTAATTGCTTATTTTTAACCCTAATTGTATGGATCCCCTCATATATCTATCTATCCGTTTGACCTTCTTAGTTTGGCTTCGATTTTTTATAATCCATTTATAGGTAATATATTGAGTATTTATTTATTTATATTTTTTTGAACCATACAAAAATGTAATGGACAGAAAGCGGACTTAATGCTTCAAGTATTTTCTGCCAGTCAACCTTAGGGCAGTGGGAAAACGTCGATGGCGGTTACAAAAATAAAGAAAAATAAAACTAAGAAAAGAAATTACGAATTAACATGCAATATTAATAAAAAACTAAATTACATAAAAAATAATATATAAACTATGTAATATAACATATACATTATATAAATAAATATATAATAATAATATCATGATGAGCATGCTGGTGGTAAAATCCCATCGTGTGAACTGACTGACTCGAGACCCTCAGGTCGGAGTCTACCGTCAATAGCGACTTGTCTTGTTCCGGTATTGCGCCTGACAGCCAGCCAGCCTCCTTTGGTGTTGCAAATGCTCATAGGCGACGGTGAGCTTGGCGTCACGAGACCTTCTCCAGAGGGGTGGTTCAAAGCCGGCGTAGCATTGGCGACTCCTCTGGTGCTGCATATGTACTATAAGGTGGCCTACCTGGCTCGTGGTGGTTGTGCCGATACGTGTTAGCCACGAAGACGAACTTTAATATTAAGAATATTGTTCCAGATGATGGTTCTGACTAACGAGTCAGCTTCCTTCGGGATCTGGCAAGAGATACCCATCCCGATGTACTTGGAATGCTTCATGTTCGACATCGTGAACGTGGACGATATCTTGGCCGGAAAGAACGTCACCATTAAGGTGGAACAACGGGGACCCTACGTGTATAGGGAGTTCCACACTAAGGTAAGCCTTTTAGTGGTTTTTTTTGTGTAAGTCCAACGAAGAGGCAGACGAGATACCTGATGATAAGTAGTCACCGCCGTGTATTAATCGCAACAGCAGAGGTGTCGTTAGTGCTACACCGGCTTTGAAGGGAATGGGAAGGATGGGAAAAAGAACTTTTACCTTCAGGTGAACTACGAGGACACG
>DWNK01000304.1:0-12499 GCA_018250315.1 Hyalothyrus neleus pemphigargyra | reverse complement strand
CTTTAAAGGGAAAAGGGACAGGATAGGATATAAAGGATGGGAAGGGTGGGAAGAGGGACTCTGGCTCTCAGGCGCACGCATGTTTGCAAGTTCTACAAAATGTTATCAACCGGTGTTAACCAATTCGCACTTAGCCAGCGTTATAGATTATGCTCTATTGCTGAAAACCTAGAATAAGTTGGCATGAGTATTGCTTCATATAGGTTTTGTTTTATACAAAAACGTTTGTTAGTTATCAAGATCACACATATTCTGCAGGCGTTTTTGTTAGTTGGAGTTGACTGACTTTGAGTTGATTTCAGATATTCATTGGCAACAGTAACCATGTAGCATTTCAATGTTGATATTATAAAGAAGCGTTCTTTGAATATATCGTAAAAGTTCATACACTTTAGCACTAAAAAAAGGTTAAAGCTAAGAATATTGAATTCAAAACATCCTCAAAGTGAGCAATAAGGATAAAATGCAATGACGGTCTATCATGCAGTATTAATACTCACAATGGATAATATATAACAATTTGTGAGTTGATGCAAGTAAAGTAAGTTTCTTAGAATTTATGTCATTAATTTTGTTAGACGCGAAACTTGAGACGAACTTGAACGACGGCATCATTTAATAGAGTTAGTAAATTCGTTGTCTCTCAATTATCTACGCTAGTTTTATAAACTTTGTATGTATCTAGATTTAAGTTATCGTGTTATCGTGGTCGTCACACTAATTTGCGTCGCGGGCCGACCAGCATGAAATTGTTAATACCCAATGAAAAGATGTTGATGAGAGCTATGAAAACTTTTGTAGACAATGTTCAATAAATAAGAGAAAGTAGCTCGATTTTCGATACCAAATCGGCTGGAGTCACCGCATACCGGACAATACAGTGCTCTCAAAATTCGGTCGTATATCTTGCTTCGATATCTTTTTATGTATACAATCTTTTGAACACTTTTGTATTTTTAAGGATCCGTACCGTAAAATTTCACATTTTGCATATTACTGTGGCCGCTATTACAACAAATAACAATATAAATACAAAACATATGTAACAATTTTAAGAAAATTGCTACATACATTTTTCGTACCAAGCAAATCCCAAAACGCGCTTGACATTTGATTTGACTTGTCACATAGGACACTTCAAAATAGTTTATTACAGAAGACACTCTGAACTTCAACATGATGAATATCAGGTGTACAACAGTATTGTGTATATTTATTAGTGTGGTAAAATGTTAGATTTGGATATAGTGTGCATATAGCATACAAATATATTAATAAAAAGTGATTCGCACTTGGCCGTTTTTTTTTTTTCAATTAATCTCAGAAAAAGCGACTAATTCGTTACGGATAATTAAAAAAAAAGAAAAAATTGTCTACGAATAATAAATAACCATTGATTTTTTTGGAAGTCCGTTAAAAAGTAAAGGGATTACCAGCAAATCATAATTTAGCATAAATGGCATATTTTCATATTTCTGATTAATATCCACTGACACAAGTGGTAAAAGAATTGATTCAAATACATGGAATATGTATTTTATATTTTCTATCATGTGTATATATGTATCTTTTCTTACGGGGCTCACCACAACATGGGTTGCACAACTGACAAAATATGTGATGAGGGTTCCAGAATACGTCGCATTATTTGTATTTATTATTCATTAATTCATTTAGCCAAGTTTGTGACGAACAGATCTTACCAAATACGACAGATTGCGCATCTTCAGACTTTATAGGTAAAATAATGAAAATACTCTAAAAATCTGTAGGTAGTAGACTCAGTATAGGTTGGTCGGGAAGATCTCGTGCCCTATTTCTACCGTGAAGCAATTTTGGCTTTGGCGTGGTTGTCGAATCGAATGTCGTATATGACCAATTTCTCAGGAGTGGCAACTTATCAGTTGTTAGTGTCACTTGTCAAAATTGACTTCGTGTAGCATTGACTGCTCTTCTATAAATAAAACAAATAGCCAACGTAATGCCTTAATAAATTAATGATGTTAAGTAGTCACCGATGCTTATGAATATTTGCACCACCAGAGGCACCAATGCTACGCTGGCTTTGAAGGGAAAAGGAAGGTCGAAGGGCGGGAAGAAAGACTCGGGCTCTCAGACGCACTACCGGAACACGACAATTCGCTATTGACGGTAGACTCCGGCCTGAGGGTGGTCGCTAGCCAGTCGGGTCACACCTTGGGACCTTACCACCAGCAAACAAGGAATATTTTTACAAGTACCCACTATTAATTTAACATCGAAAGTTGTTTGCCAAATATTCCAAATACGCAAATAGTCAAATGTAGTGCTGCAATAATGTCAGCGATCGATATGACGCCTTGCTTTTCCGTAATGGGAACAGGCGATTTTGGCTAAACGTGACTGTGTGTCGGTGTCCAGGTGCCGGCGGACAACGCGCCCGACCAGTGCGTCAACTTCAGGGCGATGATCATCAGCCGCTGCCAGAACCAGTTCGTGACGGACAAGGTGGACGAGCAGGTCCTCAAACTGGAGAAGGAGATGGCCGATTGTACCGACCAAGTAAGTAGTTCTTCACCACCAGAAAAATGGTTTCAACTCTTTTATAACAACAAAAAAATCGACGAACCTACGTTGACTTGGTTTAAAGTTGTATGTAGTTTAGGAGTCAGGTTAAAAAAATCACGATACATACATTCTGGTAAAGAAAAACATTGTTAAAAAAGTTATACTGATCTTAAGTTTTTAGAATACACTAAACCCCCGTAAACTGGGATAGAATTGGTAAAACTTGCAGTTGTTCACGGGATAATATTTCACACGATGGAAGTCTCACCCAACTTCGCAACAACCAGAAGGTTGGATTGGTCAAGAGTGTATGTGATAAAATTATTCGACACATATCCCCCAAATTTTCCCAAGGAAAATATATTTACAAAATATTATTTATATTAAATAATATTTTTTTTCGTTGGAAATCGTATTGCACCGAATACTGATAGCTCTCAACATACATTTTAAATAGAACCGCTTATATTTACGCGTTTACACATTAGAGGTCGTAGTCGTGTAAATATGGTAGGATTTATTAATGAATGAGTGTTTTTAGGCAAAGAAGAAGGAGTTGCAGCTTCAACTGGAGGAGGAGAACAGGAGAGTGAGGATGCGTTCAGTAGGCAATGTACGATTTATAGGTAAGTTTCCGCCTGCGTCCATTTGCAAATATTTCTCAACATGCTGTAAGCCAAAATGAAGGTAAAACAAATAAAATGAGATATTGATCCATTCGAGCTTTTTGTTACTTATTTTTATACATTGTGACCTTGTCTCGAAACTCGATTATTTTATTTGTCTTATCTACTCGGTTACATCATTAATTCGCTAAATGTTGTAAGAGTTTATTTACTATTCAAATCGAGTGTGCAAAAAATATATTTGCTCGTAGCATTAGCAGACGGTTGCAAGTAAATTATACAGACTGAGTTCACATTGGACCTTATCGTCGAAACCACTTAGAGGTCAAACATTATCACATAAAGCTATCCTTTTATATATAATGCATTGCGAAGTTTGTGCGAACGGCGGTCTCCTTAGCGCTCTCACTGCTCATGCGCACTCTAAATCAATTCACTGCTAAAAACGTGATTGCAAATTTATTTACACTAGGAATCTCGTATGTGAGCCGGCGCGCTAAACGAGCTTAAGGAGGACAGATCCCTTTCGTTTTTGCGTGTCGTTGCTACGTCGCGTGAAGGACGACGGTTCGCCTACATTCCTACCCGCGGCCGCTTAGAGTGCGCGCTATTTAGTAAATTTATCGATTCAGAAACTATTGCTTAAGTTGGACCTCTGGCGACGTAATATATGTGTACAACTCGCGATTAGTCAAATATTATCAATCTATATATAGACTATTGGCTCGCGCATTTAACCCTTGTAATTTTGTGTAATTTACTACTTTTTAATAAATATGAGAGAGATCAAAATTTCACCATTTCAACAAAATACCACCATTTTGTGGGAATAGAGGTGTCGTTGCTATGGTGAATTCGTGCTGCGCGGGGCGAGGGGTGTCGGTTGCGCAATGTGCGCCATGTACTGTGACATTGCGTTGCATCACACCACGTGCGCGCCATAATCGCACTAATGAAGTTATTGAACCGACTGCGATAACGAGCAACTCCACGTCAGTTCGCTATCCACTTTTCTATCAAAAGTGCAAAGTGCACGAGAGCACCACGTATGTTCAACCATTAGTCATCATTACAAATTGTATACGATTCACGACGACGATTCCCTAATTTGATTTATTTTGTGTATTTTTATGCACATAAATGAATCATACATGCTGTAGCGAGATAGATTTTTGTTGCTGCTGTTTGCCTATTTGTACTAAATATAAATTTTGATATTATTTTTTCTCTCTTCCAAATTATTATTTACAAAGTTTTAAACTACTGAGCACTTTATTAACATAATATTAAATGTTCACTTGGGGCATGCGCGGCTAGAGCTAGCGTAGTAGTAAGCGAAAACTTTGTTTACATTGCCGCATGCCAGTTATATTAATTAGTGACCAGGAAGCCAAGCAGTTACTTATGAGCAAATTTTTCACACGTCACCGCGACGCGCATTCAACCCGTTGACAGTGACTTTTCAATACAGATTGACTGGGCACGTTTCAGGCGAGCTGTACAAGCTGAAGATGCTGACGTCGAAAATTATGGTGTTCTGCATGAACTACCTGATCGAGAAGTTAGAAGAGGAGAAGCTGGAGTGTTTATGCAAGCTGCTGACGACGATCGGCGAGCAGGTGGAGAGCGAGGTGAAGGAGCAGCTGGAGAGCGTGTTCAAGAAGATGCAGGACATCGTGGACAAGAAGTCGAACAAAATCAGCAGCCGCGTGAGGTTTATGTTGAAGGACGTGATCGAACTCCGCGCGCGCAAGTGGGTCGTGAAGAGCGTCGTGGTGGACTCGCAGCCCAAGATGATGGACCAGATCCAGAAGGAGGCTGAACAGCAGCAGCGCCACATTGAGGTGCGTACTTGACTCTAATGGTTGTCATTTGTTTGGTTCGGCGACCCGTGTCGCGCAATAACCGCCCCTCCAACTCACTACATGTTTCGAAACACTGACTATTCATTAAAAAAAAACGCGCTAAATTATTTTTCAGATGACGCTACATTATTGTAGTGCTTGATAATTAAAGCATAGGCAGGCATATGGACATGCTTTTAGCACACTAAACAAAGTTGAATAAAAATAGACTATTTCTTTTTGTACGTTAAATCAGCCAATCAAGTTGCATCGTGAGGTAGGGGTAACAAACACATCTAATTTTGTTCATCTAGTAGTCTTAAATCAGCACTTGAAAATGAATAATGATAGCAATTTGCTTATTAAAAAGGAGTTTGGACACGACTAGTTGTCGCGTGGTCAGGTCGGGTCGCCGCTGAAGAGTTGCACCTCACCTCGATTAGGGCTGGTGCTATATTGGTTACCACATACGTCTACTTGGCTTAATTAATAAAGGGTTATAGTTCGATTGAGATACAATGTCACTACATCATGGGAATATAGATATTGGCGTTGAATGTCAAAGTGACCAGGATGATCGATCCACAAAGGACTACTTGGTTTTACTGAAACGTAAATTTGAACAACTCTTTTCAAATTATATTGCCGTTAATGAAAAGTTATGTGAGACCGCAAAAAGAATAGATAGTTTTGAAACAAGCCTAAAGCTGGCTGTGAACTGCCAAGATTCCTTAAAGCACCGTCTTGCAAGTGTTGAAACCAGCCACATTCAAGTATTTTTTTTCATATTCAAGTGGCAAATAATGATAAAGGACCAGCAACAAACAATTATTCCAAATGTAACCTTTGCAAAAATTGCCTCTAAATTTATTTGGAGCATAGTTTTACTGCATTAATCAGGCGAGGTAGTGCAATATGTAATATCTAACCAACCAGAGAGACAATCTCGAGAATGATATGTAATTCTAATACATTCCCTTTTATCTAACATATATTATTTAATTTTTCTGAAAAATCACTTCAGAAAAATCTTCTCAATCTTGCTCAAAAATATTGCGATATTAACAACCCGAATGGCGTTTATTATATAATATATTTTTTAATTTTATTGATGACTGTTGAGCAGATTTTACTAAATTTGACATAATGTGATGTCCTCATAATATATGCTGGACCACAGTGTGAACACAGTTGGAAATTACATAGACTACAGGTCTGTGTAATTTCGATACATAAAGATGTAGTAAAATAAACTTGACAGTTATATAGGCAATAATAGGTTGAAGATGTTAATTAACCGGGGATTCTATTGCCCTGCAAATTATAGAATAGACATATGTCATTTTGATGTTAGTACATTAAAATAAAGTTATACAAATCATAAGATAGGATCTTATTGACTCGAAATTTTGTAATAGAATAATTACTTACATCATATTGCAACAAGATGTAAGAGCTTATGCTGTAGCATCCATTTTTAGGTTACCTCTGTAACTTTCAATAGAGGAGTCATGTTTGAGCTAATTGAAAAGTGCTCAATAAATAAATTATAGATAAGAGAAATTACAGCTTGCAGATTAAGTAATAAATAAGGGTATTATTTAATGACACATACATAGATGGTTTTGTATTTTTTATTTTTACTTGTATTGTAATATATATGGAATATTTATTAAGTAAATATAATGACCGGCACACGTCTTAAGCACAGCTGGCTATCGGTCAAAATCATGGCCAAGAGGCGACGAACAATCGAGTGACGAAGTAATTGAATGGGCAGACGAATAGACAACCATGATCAACCAATGATCAGTGTGTTAGTATAGTAGATGTAGATATATGTGTAAAGCAATGATAGCCTATCCATGTTACAATAATACAATAATGTTGGTGGCAGTTGATGAACGCGGGCCCGGTGGGCGGGTTCCGGCGCGACGAGGGCGGGCGCGGCAAGCGCGGCGAGGGGCGGCGCGCACCCGGCGGCGGCGGCGGCAGCGGCGGCGGCAACCTGTTCATGGACAGCGCCAACTGGAAGCCGCAGCGCAACAGCTACACCGTCGACACCACCAAGCTGAAGGCGGTCGCGCAGAAGGTACACATACCTACTATCACACAGAAACCACTCAATCACATCTTTAGTTCCAGGAACACCTCTCATCTATCTCCTACTTATTGGGTTGAATTGTAATCTCCATTTCATCCAGATTCAAATCTCAGATGAGTATCTTAATTGTTAAACTCACCTCTTATCTTTCGAACAACTATAGAAGCCTTATTTATTATAATTGTACAGTATAATAACCGCACAATGACTCTATAGTGACCTAGTTTGGCACCGACGGTCAGTCACATCAGGCAACCTAACAAATTTTCTGACTATAAAATACAGCATATTAAGCAAACTCACGGGCATTACTTTATTAACCACAGATAACCTCCAATAAACGGAACATCTCTCAACTTACCGAGGTTTACTTTAACATCAACTTTACGTTAGAGCTCGCTGCCCATACAACAATAGTATTGTGAATTTCCCACTACGGGTGAGGTTTTAATATATCAGAGTTTTTTGCACAAATCCAAATTCACCTCTATCTCATTTTTATGCTTAATTTAAGAAGCAATAATAGCTCAGTGGTCAAGAATTGTAGTCTCTACTACAAAAGGTTCAATCCAGTATCCAAGATCGATAACCACAGCTCAAATGTTTTAAAGTAATTGTAATTTCTTTCTTAACGACATACCATTTTATATTGACAGTATAATCCGAATCTCGCATTTATTGTATAGAAAGCATAAAATTAATTGAATACTGACAAACCAGGTAGTGCAATAGTCTGTGTACGTACTGGTCTGGCCCACAAAGTCTTATTTTGAGCAAATACAATTCCAGCTAGGGAAATAGGATAAGGAACTGAATTGATAAAATCTTGGTCTTGGTCACAAAAAAAGAAGTTTGCATATATGCATTATATAGGGTCCAGGAATAGGCTTCGAAAGTTATACGGTCTGTCTCTTCAAACCCTTTGGTGTTATACTATAATACTAAACAATGAGTGTAATCTGAATCTGTAAAAATAATTTGTGAAAATCACTTTCTATTCTCAAGGGTGTCAATTACTAAACCAAAAGAATGCATTGATCAGCATTGTATTATCTTGTGAAAGGAAACACTACCTGACTATTATGTGCCAATAAATATTAGGATCATGTTGCACCTACTTGCATATTTGCAGCTTGATAGAACATATTTCATAACAGTTTTATATATTTTTCTTTTATAGATTTCGTAACAGCGCACGATTAAATTGTACATATATATATATATATATATGTGTGTGTCAAAATTGTGATCTTATTGAATGTGAAAACAACAAATGAGTTTTTATGTAACTCAGGATGATTGTATACAGACACTAGTCACCACCTAGTAGTTACTCTTATCGTATCTATACGTTTCATACTATTGTTGCCATCATGTGGGATTGTTACACATGTGCCTATATAATATAAAAGTGGACAAACATGTAATCCAGTTATTAAAAGCCTAATGCATACTTCCGAATGTAAATCTATCAATCTGAGTTAAAAACTCTATGATTTCACATTTGTAGGGTTTATGAAACACTGTAAGTAGAGAAACCAGATGTAGCATTAACTTATAATACATTACAAAAGTTTTAAAGACACATCTGAAAATAAACATTATAAGATTTCGAAACACTGTCCTTTACAACCCCTCTGCTGGATAGAGAGAGAGATTGCTCAGAAACATTATTAAAAGACTATTGATTACTATTCTAGTAGTGTCATTGGAGATTGGTAGGCATCACACGCTGAAAGAAGGTTCTTCACTGTGTCTTCACCATTAAACAAGTGATAATTCATTTACACATGATTTCAAAATCAGAAGTAATTGCTTGAGATTTGAACCCGGACTCGAAATATAGTATTCTGTTAATGCATAGCAATGACAATAATTGTTTTTAATCTAAATTCATTGTCCGTAACTTCTTTGTCAGAACCTCACCAACATCAAGTTGGCGCCGCAGAACTCAGGTTGGAATCATGGCTCGGGCACGAAGAATACCGCCCAGGCAGCTAGCAATTGTATGATCAGCATTAGCAAAAATAAATATAGTGTTCTCGAGAATGTACAGGCGGATCCCAGCTCCCTCAGAGGTTAGTACTTTTGCTAATGTGCATCTTTTTGTTAGACTCAACTCCAGTAAATCTCAGTATAACGGATCTGGTATTAGCAAATTGAACAATCATAAGTTGAATTCTTATACAAGATTCATATTTGTACATTACGTCACTTACTTTTTGAAAAGATACATCCTAGTGTCAAACACCACTGTGTGATTTCGTTACATAATATGTTAATATTTCTAAGATTTGGATTGCATTGCCTCTAAAGATGTTTAAAAATAATAATTTATAATTATAAGGTAATATTATGTACTATCAAGGCAAATCAATATTGGAAGGAAGTGTTGTTGCCTACAACAACTTTTGTCATGGAGTGATAGTTAAAATTTGTGTTTTACCTAACAATGTAGTATATTCAAATGTATCATGTTTATTTATGACACAATGAATCATTTTATTTTTAGCCAACAAGGATCTGACTCCTAGCTATCAGCATTCGAAATCAATTGAAAGGTCAACTTTCAATACGCGTGGAGACTTCAGTGAGTATATTTTCATTTCCATATAGTTTACATTGCAAATATCAGTTACAAAATGTGGATTGTAGAGTGTAATATTGGTTCACTTAATAGCGGCAAATATGCCAAAATGTTGTCTAAGGTCATGTTAATTTTTTTTAACTATTATGAGAATTTATATATAAAAAAAAGTGTTTTATTCTCTCATTTTGTATGGTGTAGTAGAGAAAACATAGCAAATAGGTTATTGACGACCTTCGTGGTGCAAAATATCTCGGGTTTGACTTCCAACCAGGTGGAAATTTAAAAGATGTGTTTAGTTTGAAAGTTTGTTTGGTTTGAAACTTAATTAGAATAAGTTAAGAATTATGACTTAGGAAAATAGGTTCAGTTATTTGAAAAACATTCAGCAACTACCAACTACTATGGGTATGATTGATTCGAAATTTTATGTGCAACTACTTCAATGATATTGGAAGAACATGGTGACCTTGAACTGATTCTGTACCATCACTGGGGATCTGCATAATTCCCAGATCATCAACTTATTAAAGGTGTTGTGCTTGAGCTGATTAATGCTGTTGATAATAGTGTCAGCGAATAGATTACGAATAGATAGCAATGAGTGTGATGATAGAGCAGAGAGCGGGTGGAGAGAACGTCGGTGGTTGTATGATATTAAATATGTACATATCGGTGTGCGCAGACAGCGGCAGCGGTGGCGGCAGTCGGTCGGGCTCCGCGGGCGTGCGCTCGAGCTCGGGGTCGCGCGCCGCGCCGGCCGTGCCCGCCGAGCCGGCGCCTCCCGCGCAGCCGGTCGCGCAGGAGCCCCTCACCGACGCCAAGAAGAAGTCCGTCAAGTCCACTATCGACCTGTTCCTCATCGTGGACGACCTGGACGAGGTGGTCGTCGAGATCAAGCAACTGTTCCCGCCGCAGTTACACACCGCGCTCGTCACCGAAATACTCAACGTCGTGCTCGAAAAGTAAGTGCACAACTTAACATTAATATGCACAACATGCAAGGACAATGAGAATGTAATATACATGCGTGCACACATACATACATGCATCGAGGACTATGTGTGGGAGGTGATACAGCAACATTAATGCTATATTTAAAAATAAGAGATAGTTTGAAGAATTTTTTTCTTTACAAACTAACAAACATTCCAAGTTGAAATAAAATTTGTGTCATTACTGCATTTCAAGATCAATCAAATATTATGCTAGTTAGTAGTTACCAAAATATGTAAATATACAATTTTACATAAGGATCTTGAAACTAGAATTGACTCGCACCAATGCACTGTCTATTTTACAAGCAAATGTTTCCATTTTTGCCTCATACTAGGTTGTTCAACAATATTTCTTTTGCATATGAATCTAATTTGTAGCATCATAGTTGTTTTCGAGACAAACAATCGATACTTTAACATTCTTCCCACTAAGATGAGTAAAATTGCACAGGACGGCGAAAGAGGTACACACGATCGCGAAGACAATGCTGCACTTGGTCTCCATCGGGGTCATCTCAGCGGACAACTACGCTGCTGGTATCGGCGAGTTGCTGGAGTTCGCACCAGACCTCTACATCGATATCCCGATGTTGTACGACTACCTTGGCAAGTTCCTCGCGCCACATATCGAGAAGAAGGTATGTTGTACCTGCAATATACTACTGTATTATTTTCAACACCATCATCATCATTATCATAGATTGAAGCATATTCAATTGCAGATGGCTTGTTATGACAATTAATTCTGGTAGCATGTATACAAAAGATATATCTTATATATATATAAACATCGGATATCGTATATAAAAGATATCATACACATATACTAAAATATTTGTATTCTCAAATAGTGTAAACATATTGATCTTTCATTTCAGCATATCACATTTGCACAGACCCTAAAGCTCTGCGAGCACGTCATAGCTGCAAATCACGGCCATTTGATTTTGAAGGCCATACTAAAGGACTTGAAAGAGAGCATGGGTCCTACATTTGTAAAGACAAAATGGCAAGAATCTGGCCTCGGGTTGAAACAATGGATGAATGAGGATCAAGTAAGTATAGATATTTACCAAACATAAATTGTAATCAATATAATAGGTTTTATTACATTGTACTTTAATTGATTGGTGGAACTGTACCTTTGAAATATCAAAGGATAATGTAATCGGTCCGATTGTAAATTGTCACTGTTACCTTTGGACAACTGTAACCAACTACATGTTTCTATTGAAATGCAGAATTATGTAGTTTTTTGCTAGAAACATGATAGCGAAAGTCCCAGCAATGTAATAATCACATATGTCCGTCTGCCTGCAGGTGGACAAGTGGGTGGAGGAAAACAAAATGCAGTTCCTCGCTGGCGCGGCGCCAAGCGACGAGGCCAAGCGCATCCTCACACCCGCCGAGACGCAGAGCAAGCTGCAGCAGCTGATGAACGCGGACGAGAGCTGCGACTGCATTCGCGGCTGGGTGCAGGTGAGCCATCTTGCTTCCTACTCCTTAAACCTAATATTTAATCACGTGTTACGTTCTGTACACACTTCTGACTAAGAAATAAATGTAATTTCAAGCTATCAGGCTATTAATAATTATTATAATTCATATATTTTTTTTATGGTCAACGTGAGAATAGGTGGGAAAATAAAGTAAAATCCAAAAATTATGGCTAAGTATTATAAATATAATAAAAACATACGAGGCGTATCTGCAGGCGAGTATCTGAGAGAAGTTAATTATGTTAAATATGAGAGTTGTATTGATTCTTTTCAAATCAAATTTCTGATTTGATT
>DWNK01000303.1:0-12499 GCA_018250315.1 Hyalothyrus neleus pemphigargyra | reverse complement strand
TACCTGATGGTAAGTAGTCATCGCCGCCTATGAACATTTGCAACACCAGAGGAGTCGCTAATGCTCGCCGGCTTTAACGGTAGACTACGGCAAAATAGATATTAGGATTTATAATAAATCCTAATATCTGAATATCTGATTTATAATAAATCCTAATATCTATTTTGGAAAAAAAAGTTAAGTGCTTTCGATTACAAGTGTTTGTTATTCGTTACATGAGTTAATTATTCCATAGGAACTTTATAAAAGTAGCGAGATAAAAGTTATAGTGTACTTTTTATCTCGCTTAAAGTCATAATTTGATCGTGGTATTTTTGTTTGCATAACTTCATTCAAGTCAATATAAGAATGTGTGTGATTACGTAATAAAACTAAGAAACGGCAAGCAAAAGCTTATAAGTTTGCATTTTAAAAATTTTACTTCACTTAAGAGATTGATTCATCGTTTTTTATCATTTTTGTTTCCAGGTACAATTTGTGTGCATCATTTTCCAGTACGTGAATGCGGTCATGACTTCAGATTGTCCTCCTTCAAAAGGCCCTGCCACATTCATTGCTGCTAACACTGCATTCTTCCTCGTCCTGTTCTTAAACTTCTACCGTCAGAGCTACAGAAGAAAAGACAAATTGAAAGACGCTAAAATTTCTACTTGTAATAATGTTACAAGCGAAAAGTGTGTGAAAGTTCAGTAGATTAATCTCAATTTTGAGTGTTTTGGAATTTATAATTGCATAGACTATGCTTTTAAACTAGTACCTAGTCATACTGCATCTATACTAATGCGAAAGTAACTGTATGTCTGTCTGTTTATCTATCTGTCTGTCGCTTTCACGACCAAACTGCTTTACAGAATGTAATGGAGTAGGCCAAAGAATAGTCAAAATCGTTTAGTTCACAAATCAAAATTTGGCGGATAGCTCTAGTATGTAATATTATGCGTCGATAAAATTTTTCAACTCAAAATATTCCTCGAAACCGAACCGCAAGTTGGTAATAAAAGTGTAAACATTTCTTGTAATTTGTCAAAACTGTCGCCGGTTGTAGAGATTCTAGAAAATTAATCTAACATCACATCTACGTGGTTTACAGTTACAGCAGAAGTATTGAGAAATAGTATTCAGTGCAGTATTGGATGAAGTAAAAAATCATCACAATTTGTAGTTATATCACTAGTACTAGTATAGTTTGTACATACCTAATTATTGTTTGGATGTGTGTAATTTAACTGTTATGTAATGAACTATTTAAATACTTAGTTTATTTAGGTTCTTGTTAGGACGAGCAACGATTTGATTACCAAAAAAAAATTAATCAATTAATTTTTGCTATTGACCTACGAACATTTGCAACACCAGAGGAGGCGCCAATGTTCGCCGGCTTTGAAGGGTAAAGGGAGGTGATGGGATATGAAGGATGGGAATGGTGGAAAGAGAGCTCTCAGGTGCAATACAGGAACACGCCAAGTCGCTATTGAGGGTAGACTCTTGGATTATTTCAATTCCTATAGTCACTTGTCTGTTCAATATTGCCAGAATTTCGGACCTCTTCAAAGGTCTTCATCATAAACTCCCGCCGATCATATCGAAATCGAGGTGCTGAACGTTGGTTGAGTCTTACGTCGGCATCATCGTCTTCGCGAACATATTTTTTGTACCCTTAGTATGGAGTTGCAATCAAATATCCTAAATATTTTATTGACTGAAAGAGCCATCGACACGATGAACGATACGTTTTTATCCAATGAAGTCATCGGAATCAAAAGTTTTTTTGCGAAAACGTTGCATTAATAAATATGTTTCCAGGCTGGGGCTACCGCCGAATAGAAATATCGGCCTAATGCCATATTTTAATTACAATAGTTACTAAGTAGTAGGGATTAATGTTATCCGTTATTCCTTTGATATAGAGTAAGTAGATTGGGAGAAGTTGTACGGGAGACGCTTATCAATTGCCGCTGTGAGTTTCCACCTTTTTTTCTTTTTTCTCTGTCGTATTATATAAGTTAATAAGTTAGAACTAATTATTCACAGATTAAAACAATGAACAACAATTAAAACAAGATTAAGACAATTTATATTACGGATATGACGATTACGATGTAATTCGCATTTTCAGTATGCGTTAAGTAATAAATTAAGACAATTTGTTTTGCATGGCAAAAAAAATGCGTATCCAAAAACAACACTAAGTAGGTAAAGTTTTATTGTATGGTGCTGAAACTACTTAATTATACTTAGACAGAATGATTTAGCTACGACAATATCGAGTTAAAAAATCAAAATCAAAATCCCAACCTTACCTAAGCCTGATAATAATAAGTTTCTCTTTTGTTCATAAAAAGGTAGTACAATACTACCTGTAAATTCGTTGTCTGTTTCATTTGCAACATTTGGATCATCAACTTTTTTTTTGGAAAGAAATCTCAAAACGATTTTGTCATTCACGTCTTCGTTCACGTCATTACCAATTAAACTTCATAAGGAACACAAATATTTCGCAGAGATTTCCAGAGTGACTATTGATATCCACGTTGCGTTAAACCCGGCGACAGCGACTTTGGTGGGTCACCACCACACGACTTTACTTTATGTACATTATCGTGACATTAATTTGTTGTTATTTTGTAATACCTATTGTTTAATTTTATCAGTTAAAATAGTTTTAATATTTTGTATTTTGAAAATAAATATATGGAAATAGATTTAACATTTCTTTTTCTCCCTTTGTTAACCTTAACCTTAATTGACAATAATTTGTAATTTTGTTTTTTTTATTGTAATAGAATAAATCTTAATTCAATATTTTATATATAGCCTTTTTATAAACATAACTGCGTATATTAAAAGTGAGACGGGGAGACTGTATGTTAATTTGTCCGCAAGTCACGTAAAAATTTCCAAAATTTGGCATGGCAGTAGAGAAACCCCGAGCAACAAATAGGATACTTGATATAACTATCTTATTTGAATTTAAACATTCAACGTTTAAAAAAAGGTTATCAATTTTCTAACGCCATCTATTGGCGTTTTAATATTTTAATGCTTGCGAAGCCGTAAACAGTAACATCTATACAGATAAATAAATTGAAGTGTCTGTTTGTAATATCAAAACAACCGCTTTTTACTCAATGCATATGGAAGAATATACGGTGTACCTATAACAAAAAAAAATCAAATTTTTGTCTGTCTGTCTGTCTGTCTCTTTGTTCCGGCTAATCTCCAAAACGGCTGGACCCATTTTGACGGGAGTTTTACTGGCAGATAGCTCATGTTCTAAGGATTTAGTTAAGTTACTTTGATTTTAGGAAATTATTTAGAGTTCCGTACAATCCAATTTTGATGGAATGACAAATAGTTAATGTTCTAAGGAGTAATTTGGCTACTTTCAGGGTTCCGCACGAACGTAATTCAGAATTATATACGGATTTCACTTCAAGAGTTAAGTACATTATTTTGCTGTTGGTACATTTGACATCCACGCGAACGAAGTCGCGCGCACCGTGGTAATAAAACAGGAACAATTATCATCTGCGATCATCACCCCAAATTGTGGACGAATATGTCAAATTTAGGAGCATAGATGCCGCGCGTAACGGTGGCGCGTATTGGTTCTGTTTACAAAACAGTGATTCCTAATATGTAAAGACAAATTTGAATTGGCGTCATATACGTGTAGTTACAATAAATTATTTTTACGTACGTCAACTTTTTTGCTGTACGCATGTTTGTATTATGTCTAAATAGCTGAAAAAAAATTCCTTAACAATGTGTGGAAGGAATTTTAAACAAGTAATAAATAATAAAGAGTTTCCTAAATTTATTTTTTGTTATACGTGATTACAATTATGGATCGTTCTTCAAAAATTTTTTTGTTTTGTCATGTCATCAACCCATTATTGTCCCACTGCTGGGCTAGAGTCTCCTCACAGAATGAGAAGGATGTAGTGATGTTTTGTCTTGTACCTATGTATAATTGTTCAATAATTGTAGGCCGATGTAAAAGTGACTCAACGCATACACAAAATTACTGAAGCTATAAAGCTAAGGAAAATGAGGAAAGTTTATATTGTAACGTAAACAAACGATAATAAACGATTTTTTCAAAATTTACACCTTAAAGAGCCCCCCTCCTTGGGAAGGGTAACTATAAAAGGATTAGGTTAGTGTATGTCTATGTAGTAATATGTCTACAATTAAAATGTAATGTTGATTTGTAAGTTGTCGAAATATTTCCAGTATTTCCCATCAAATTAGATGATAAATACTGTATAGTTTGTAGAGAAGAATATTTTCTTTCTGTTTTCTGAAGTCGTGTTTAGTTACTAAACATTTTAACAAAATAAATATTTTTATCGCTAGTACTTAAAAATGATAAACAATTTTTAACACTGTTGTTCAGATAAATGATTTAGTATTTAAGATAGTTACAAAGTCTTTAGCTCAATGTAACGCCGCTATATCATTCATTGGGGACAGTTCAACTCGGTTCATTAGTTGACTCGGGGTATTTCCATATTTCACATGAACATAATACAATTATATGTTTGTTTGAATTTTTTTCATCCAATTACGTTTCGTTTTAACATTACAATGATTTACCGCTACCTCTTTAAACAGTATAATTTCAACAATATTTCGGGTAGACGTCCAATCCGCTAGCAGGCGAGCGAAGCTCCCATTGGCTGGCGGCTGCCGCAAGTCATGATCGTTACAATATATTAATTATACAGGCATTAACCAAACGTAATTTCGTTTCGCAGACGAACCGAACGTGTCCCATATGTCGCGGCAACGCGTCCGAGTACTTCAGCAATTCGGAGTGACGCGGCCCCGCGCCGCCCGCCGGCCCCGCAGGGCCCCCGCCCGGGGCCCCCAGGGGGCACCCCCTGCTGTGGCGGACTCTTTTACACGATACTGACTCTCGCGTGATCTATCTTGTATCAGTGCCTCTTGTGAAGGAATTTCTACAGCGATGAAGATTGATTGATGTTTTTTTTTGTTAAATATGAGCGACCTAGCGCTTGTAATGTGTCATTCGATTTTTTTTTCCATATGTTATTGGTTTTATGATTGTCGTGTTTACACATAAGTATGTTTCGAACGACATTGTTCATTGAGCGAATGCTGCTGATTGAGTTGTTTTGAATATGTCGAACGGTTATAAACATAATATAAGTACGGATTGATAGACTTTTCTATAAATCTCAGTACATTAGTATGAGTTTGTATAATCGTGTGCTCGATACTCATAACACGTCTTAGTTTTTAGTATAGGCATCTGATTCTGGCGTTTTCAGTGGCTGAGAGAGCTATGGGCTCAATCATCAAGATATTCTCGGCCTATCAAATTAATTTTGTTGGAATTAAACTAATCGAAATGTGTATCGAACACAAGTTTATATGAACTTATACTAATTGTACTTTTAAAAAAATTTAATACGTTCAATAAATTCTGTATTATGCGTTAAATGGGTGTACATTGTTAATGTGTGCAGATACTTTATAAAATCTAAAAAAATATATGTTTAATAGGTTCAATTATTTGTTGCTAAATTGTTTTTTATGTTAGTGTTATAATTAATTCGGAATACGATTAGGAAATTTGTTTCGGATATATTTTAAATTTAGTCCTCAGCTTCGTAAGTTGATTTTAGAATAGCTTTATGTAATCATCGCTTAACTTGATTTATAATATGAAATCTAAAAAAAAATTGATAAAACGACTCGCCCATAGATCGTTGTAAGAATTTCTTCAACAAGTCCCAAGCGATTTTAAACCTTAATACTGTGTATAAAGAACCATATTAGCTCTTTTTTTGGCTTTTACTACGCCACGTCTCACTTTTTGTATAATTTCGGACGTTTTCTGATAGCCGTCGTCCACGACGCAACTTAAAAGTACGAATCGAATCAATGATTACAGTACAAAACCAGTTACGCCGAGTTAGTACATGAATAAGAGCATAACATATTAACTAAATGTATTGCTGAGCTTAATTAAGGCGATATTTTAGTCAGTAAGGAACTAAAATATCGCCCGCTAGAGCCAAAAAATATGCTCTATGATCAATGTTTTAAGTAACAAAGTCGATATTATAATAACAGATAGAACAGGCTATCTAATCACTTGTTAAAATATCATTAAAATACGCGTTGTGCAATTGACATTTCGAAACAAACTTTCGAAGCACAATTTGCTTAAAAGTGTGGCGACGGAATGTGCAACCAAAAAATCAGATCGTGGTCACATTATATAAATAGAAATATTTCCTCATTAAATAAATACAAGTGTCGAACACACGAACACGACATAAAAAAAATACCGTAACTTACTAAAAATTACGTAAAGTATACTTTACATCTCTATTCCCGGTAACATTCGTGTGTATTTACGGGAACAACTGTTTAGGGTTCGTTACCTCAAAAGAAAAAACGGAACCCACTTTGTTGTTCGCATGCAGTTGTTATTATTTGGCGGTTAATTTTTGTTAATCATTGATAAAGTGGAAGATGTTCTGGTAGGAAAGACACCTCAATCATTTGCATTTTGTCTTTTCAGTAGCGTCGTGGGCGAAGTGCGCCGCAGTTTGAGCGTAAAAACTGAGTCATGAGTCGTAGCACACGAAGGATTCGAACTATATTTTTACACTTTTTTTAATATCTAGTAGCACTCTGTTTTATTTTTATTATTTGTTGTTATAGCGGCCACAGTGATACATATTCTGTGAAAATTTCATTAGGGTGTCCACGTTCTGGAAAGTCAGGGAAGCTCAAAGTGGTTAGGGAAATCAAGGATGAGTTAGCAAAAAATTTGATTTTACATGTCCCGAAATTGTAAAATAACCTACATTTGTGAAAACAATTAAAAGTTTCGTCTAAATGGTAGAAAATTGGTCGGGAAATTTGAAAAAATGTCAAGGAAATGTCAGGGTATTTTTTAGACTTAAGCAGTGGACACCCCGTTCGAGTACCACCCATCGCGCAGTGCCGCGCGCGGTCCGAGGGCCAAGCTGTTCACGCCCTTAAGTTTCGTACGATAAAAACGACAATACGTTATTTTCGCATGAGTTTTTGTAATGTTTTTTTTTTTAAATTCCGTGGGCGTTTCGGACGGTTTTCGTTTGAAATAGATTTTTTTTAATGCCTCACGTTTAGTGGACAGGCCATATACCGTTTCTGGCTTATAATATCAATGTTTGTACTCAATCTATCCAGTCAGGTCACACGATGGAACCTCACAACGAGCAAATTTACCAGCACTTGGGTATTAAAATTTGAAAATTTGCTAAATTGTAACGGAAAATCGTTGGAAACCTTCCATTATGTTTGTACCGCTGTACGCTTTCGTAAAGTCCGGTGAAGTTACCCGCTCCGTATCGAGTTAATTATTACAATTATTTCGTATGTAATTATTAGTTATAGTTGATTTAATTTTACTTAAAAATATAATAATTAAGTGTTAGTTATAATTACCCCATAATTTACCTGCGTTGTGTTGCGTTCGCGGCCTTAGTGTGCGTGTATACATATAGGGTTAGTGTGTGTGAGTGCTCTTGTAATATATACGGTTAACGATAGGTGTTTAGGCCAGTGTTTCTGTCTCTTTCTCTCCACGGCACGTGTCTGTATCCCTGTCTTTGTTTTACGTTTGAGTTTGCGAACGATGGGCGTTTTATTTTTCTCTTGATTATATTTTACATTCATTATAGAATGCGATCACTGAATTTTTCATTTATTATTTTAATTTTATTTTATTTTTGTGTACATTTTTGATTTTGTAAAGAAAGTTACGGTTCGGCGGTTTATAAAAAATCCTTTATTAGTTAATAAAATTAGTTATTATTATCGCAATTATAACGTGGCTTTAACGCGCATTGCGAATATTCTAAGTGTGGGCTCGCGGTCGCTTCTGTCGCTTACGATTAACTATTGTGTAGCAAGTTAGAGTTACTAGGTTGGGCGATAAATGGCCGTTTAGCTTTTACGACAAGACACGTCTACGACACGATTGGTATACGATGTATTGGTTTATTTGACGGAGTAACAAATGGTGAACGACCCGCTGCGTGATCATTGATATCTAAAAAAAACAAGTCTTAATATGGTTGTTATTCGTAAGGATTTTCACGTTTTTACTGTTAAAAAAAAGCATTTGGCCTCTATATAGACAGAAGTTCTTACATACAGACCAATGAAAATTGGTTCGCAAATCTCAAATAATATAAAAAAAAGAGATCTCATTAACCATTCATGTCCAGTATCCACGCTCTCCGGAACATAGGAAGCAGCAACGTTTTAAGATCCCACAAGCCCCAAGAATATGCTAATAGAGGCACCCCAAAATTGACATTTATATTATATGATAAATGAATTTAAAAAGCAATGTAACCATGTACAATTGACCTTTGCATACCTCATGGGTTAGAAAAGAGCACTGTATGTACCTATACTGTACCTTATCCTGTAAAGAAATAAATGAATTGAATTGAAGTAACAGTAGAATATTCCCTGTTGTCAACATCAGTATGATCGATACTCGTGTCGTAGTCGTGTCGTGATCGTCAACGGTAAAGGATCGCCGGCGCGGAGAGTGACGATGCAATATTCGAATATGCAATTTAAACTTTATTCATATAATGCGTTGAGTTGTGCTTCGTTTGTATGCCAGTTGTGATGTGTTTACGTTTTGATGCTTTGATTCTGTTTGATTCCGTGCGAGCGTGTCTCAGATCAGTACTCTTAGTATGAGTTGCAGTTATTAAAGAGGGTTGATACACAATTTCGTATCGACTTTTGTTTCCGATGATGTGATTGGTTGATCACGTCTCGTACGCGTCCATGACTTTCACTGCCAATCAAAACGTCAGAATGATTGCAACTCATACTAAGGATATTGTTTGGGTGGTGTAGTTGTAATGTTTTGGTGACGTCAGCGGATATGGTACCTTATTATGAGAACGACGTTTGGTTTAAAAATGAGTTCAACTATGTATCCCAACTGTGCTGGGGATCGAGAATGAGCCATTAAAGTCCTCAGCCGTGGCGAAGCATTTGTGATCGACTTTAGATAGGATTCCTATTCTACATGGAGTTTGTACAGATGTTCGTGAGCTGCGGCGACCCCTTACTATCACTCGGCCTCGGTTGCTACTTATATTATACTAGACTTATGATTTAAAAATAAAAAAACCCTAAATAAGCAGTAGGCTGCTGGTCTATAAACATCATTTCATCTAAAACCGTTTAGCCATTTTGCGCAAAAGACTAAGGAACATCCATCCATCTAAACTTTCGCATTTATATTTGTACTATAGGGCCCACTATCCGCTGCGCGTCTTCGGTGCGGTAGCACGTTCTTAGTAACGTATAGTTACGCGTAATTGCACCTTATGGCGTGTTCTGTACATCACAACAAAAGCTTTAGGATGGAACTGTATTAGACGCGTAGGACACGTAGGGACCACTTGCCAGTTGATTATAAGGAAGTTGATTTTTCTTTATCAAACTGTATGAGGTATACTGCCTACGAATAATTATAAAATGGACACAATTTTTTTTTCAATCCACGTAAGATTATCATTTCTTTATTCAAATATCTCTATAAAATCTATTTCAAATTACCCTAGTTCTCACTTGACACCAACTCCACCAATCACGTTGCAGAGAATCAGGAAATTGCCAGCCTCCGATTGGTTGGTTGTATTTTCTAAGTTAATGTGTATAGTGAAATGCGTTGTATGTCATATTATTGCTATTAATTTTGCTATTAATTTACTACCTGCTTCGGACGCTGCGATGTCGGTATATTTAACAATATTTTAGTTACATAAAAATATGTACATATGGTCTTTTTGAATAAAAAAATAATATTAAAGTATAAAAAAGCGTGTTCAATTTACCAAGAACAAAAATAAGAAAATAAGGCAAGGCAAAAAAAATTATGTTATAAAATAATGAAAATTAAACAGCAACATCACATTTCATAAGCACGGAATTTTCTAATTACAAGGTGTGAAACCTTAAATTTTGTTTTTCCATCATGTTATAACGACAAAAATTAATAAATAATGTAAACAAATGATTTACCGTTATCAAAATGTAAAAACAATTTCCAGATTTGATTTTGCGAACCAATGGAAGGCGTTATTTTATTGACATCTCTCGTAACCCGAGCTCGTTGCATGAATTTTCTCATTGAACTCATCACACCCATAGAAGTTTCACTTAATAATTATGAAAGATTAAAAGATTACGTCGCTAAAATCTTAGAAAATCATTCCTTATTCCTTAAAAATCAGTAAATTTTTAATATGGTATTGTTACGTTATTGCTTCGTATTTGAATAGTCTTCCACATAATGTAAATTTTCTTAGTTACGTAAAATTCAGTGAAAATATTATGATTCGTAATGTATTATATATTTATCATTTACGAAACTAGGTATATCTACGCTTAAATGTTAGTCTACAAGTCTTTAGCCCCTTTTTGAATACCATCCTCTCCCCACGACTGGGCAAGTGGGTTTAATCGGGTTTATGGCCGACAAAACTGTCTGATGTTTCATTAGCTAAGTAAGGTCCCATCCTGTGAGCGACCACCCTCAGGCCGGAGGCGGAGCATTGACAACTCCTCTGGTGTTGCAAATGTCCATACGCGGCAATGACGACTTACCATCAGGTAGGTACCTCTTCGTCAGGCTCATATTTAAAAAAAATAACTTGCAAGATTTCAGTACAAACAGACATACAGACACCGGACATCTATCGAAAACGACAGTCTTTAAAGATCTTTTGGGGAGTTTGAAAAGTCCAACAGACTGGCCATTAACCATTATCTCCACGAATGTACATCCAGCGTCCAGCGTGGCGGGAGGGCGGCATCGGCAGCGGGTATAAAGTGCTGCAACGTAGGAGTTGTCGAGGCGTCCTTCGCCCTGTGCCATGTAAGGAAGTGTTTAAGTTTTTTGCCGCTGTGGTATATACATTTATTTATACGGGTGCCGTTTTACTTACCTGCATTTTATAAAGTAGCATAGCATAGATATCATGTAACATATTACACGTTTTAATGTTGTATCGTTACGCAATACCGAGATAGTTTGATCAGTTGTTATTCTAAAATCACTACGAATAGTTACAAACGATACAGGATATTGACCTCGGTCCTAGCCGATTTTATAACGTATATTATAGCGCACCGTGCGGTGATTGCGGTCGCTCCGACCGCGCGCGTCGATGCACACTATTTTGGCACGTCCAATAAAAAAAATAAGTTTCGTAGTTATAAATCATACGGCGTTACACAAGCCGTATTACTGCCTCCTTTAATTCTACATCTAAGTACAATGAGCGCACTAAGCGTGTTCATTAAAAGTTAAAATTATATTTTAATAAAAATACTGATTGATTCCGGTAGTACATCGTGGTCTGAATCGCGTAGAAGGATGCAGGTAATTAAATTGGTGCTCTGTACGAACGTGTTGTCTGTTTGACATTATAATTAAAGCTTTTCATTTAAACTTAATGATCTAAAAGTCGATTTATTGAGAGCAAGGCGTCGCCAGACGGGTACAAGGGAATGTCTTCAAATAAAGTATCTATAAGAACACATTCATTCTCAGATGAGGTTCTGGTAGTAAGTGAAGTTCTAACTCCGGTTTCTCCTCGTAATGTTAATGATCTCAATGCAGTGAAGTTCTTCCTCCTACTATTTTATTTTCTTTTTCAGTATATTATAGCTGCTTCTTAGTCTAAAAATGATTTGGCGTTTGATATAATTTTTTATCTTTAAGGGTTAAGGGGTTAATAAATGTTTTCTTCCCCTTTCCTCTGGTGACGCCTACGCTTCTCTAGTGGTTATTTAAAACCCGCGGTAGACGTCTGAAAGTTTTCTGTTATATATGAAATTCTCGAATTTTTGTTGATAATGTTGCTATAATTATGTGTCAAACTGTCATCCTATGACTTGTGTTCGTGAGTTGTATGTTACTGTGTTATATAGTGTAACGGGCCCGCAAGGGTGGGGGGCGGGCCGTTCCTAAAGTTGGTCCTCGGGAGTGACATCGTTAGTATAAGATGTAAGAATTGCAGCTCAGTTTTGGGGCAACATAAATTCAAATATGAGACATTAATTTGTAGTCAGATGTAGACAAATGAGGACCAGATCTGTAGGCATTGTTACTTCGTCGTTAAAACATTAACCATCTTAATCTAATCCGAACTTTGCCCCAGACCTAACAGTTCATCTTGAGGTAACCCAACGAATTGCAACGAAGTTCTCCGAAGAATTGTCATCCTTTTTGGCAACGTTGTATGCGAAAATTGCGGTTTCAAACTTTTGAAGTTGAAGGTACCCCTAAATTTCGTCCCTTAAAGTTTTAATTTTTAAAAACGCTACATAACGGATAAAATTATAAAAAAAAAAATCTATATTCTAATGTTATCTTTTTAGGCGATTAAAGAAGGAACGTTTCTGCCCCCCCCCCCCCCCCCCCCCCCCC
>DWNK01000302.1:0-12500 GCA_018250315.1 Hyalothyrus neleus pemphigargyra | reverse complement strand
AGAGTTAAAAAAACACAACTCAAAATATTTAGGATTTTTTTTATTTTTATTTTATTATCCTATTTTTAATCTTTGTGTGTTACTGGTTTTGTTGTTTAAAAATTAAAATAACAATTTTATTTAGTATTGTTAATTTCACGATCACGATATTTTAAGCCGGTTTACGAATGAAAATAATTTTGAATAACTTTTGAATTGTATTATTTTTACCCTAAACATAATATAGGGAACCTTGGGGCATACTCTGCCACGCTGCACCAATGCGGGTTGGCAGAAATTACATTATACAGATAAACACACTTCCCGACCAACACAATTAGACTTCCAAATTCCTTCCGCTTACCAACTTAGTCCCTGTTTCGTCTTTAGTATAATTCGCATAAAATACATAGATTTAACATGTACAGTAATTATGTTTGAATTAAATAATAAATAATTATTATGATGTGCTACGAAATTCATTTTAGTTAAAATAATAAATAATTTCTTAAGAAACCATAGACACAAAACTATCAACGTTATAAAATAATACTGATAAGTTACGAATGCTAGTACGGTTGTCATTTTTATTTAATTTAAAACAAAAAAATAAATTACATTATTGTATTACTTTAAAGGCAAGGGGATATGAGCACATCCACTTGTTTTCGGCGAATTGTGTAAAAAAAACTTTCAATAACGCGATAAGGAATAAAAAGCACATGCTTTAAAACACGATTTCATATATTTTAATACAAATAATGAGTAATATCTGATAGATAATGTATGCCATTCAAATAAATTAGTTATATGGTAAAAAAACGCCAAATGTTCTGCCTAAGAATTCTTTGCCTTAAAATATTTTTTTGCACTTAGTGCCGTTTATAATGCGCCTAATTGTATTGGTCGATAAATACTAATAATATTATAAAAATTTTAAGCATTAACAATCTTTCCAAATTTAATTTTTGATCCATTCTAACCGTAGGTAATTCTTTCCCAAAATAGTAACAATTTACTTAGCGATACATCAATATGAACAACTCCTTTGGTAACATTCACTACAAGACTCTATAAAATCGATAATTTACAAAAATATTTAACGACAAGAATTTTGTCAAAAATGGAATGTTTATTTGAGATTATACATCTACTATAAGGTATTTAGCATATATAAAAATATATTAGATATTATAATATCTCTAAAGATTACCGTGTGCATTTACATGTAATGTAAATAGTCTTACTTTTTATGTGAGCATTACATTACAATTTTAAACTAGAGATACTAACCGAAACATTCAATTTGTAACAGATCGGCTTTGAGTATGTAACATTTGTTTAGTAAGGAAACATATAAATGTTCTCTACCAATACGATTGTACTAAATCGTAGTGTCTAGAATATTATAATATGATCTTGCATAAATACATGAGTTAGCTTTAATGCTAAGTATTTTCATAGTTCAAATTGAAACAACAGAGTGCGTGCACGTTTCTACCGTTTCAAGTTTTTTCCGCAAAATTTTAAATGTATTAAAAGCGATTAACACCTTAATATCCGGAGCACCATTCTCAATACTATAAAGTTTTAATTTGTAACATTACATTACACCACGTACGCGTACTACTTTATAAGCGGTTAGTAACCCTTTAACGTTTCGGTTGAGGTTTTCAATACTGCAACATTCAAAATTGTAGCATTACCACTAGCACACCTTTTAATGATTAATAATAGTATGTTTTTTTTTTGTATGTGTGTGTGTAAAAATATCGGTAAACAATACATGAAAATCGTACAAGTTACATGTCATGATAGAAATTGATGTAACACTCAAGTCGGAACAGTTACATTACACGTGAATGTTAAGTGCTACCTTGTAACATTTAAGTATGCGAGTGGAGGCCCGTTGTGGAGACGACGATGCCGTCAATCGTGACCGCAGAGGCCTTGCATTTCAACTTGTGCTTCTTCGCGCAAGTCCATCTGATACGGTTACCTACAAGCGACCTCGAGTGCCTGAAGAATTTGTGACCACCGATATAGATGTTCGTCGTCTCGCTACAATACTGTGCTCGTAAGAATGCTTGGACGATATCTGGAACCAACAAGTTGAATACCCTTACCATTGACGTTAGTAGATGTTATCTCTGTTACTCTACACAATATGCTCTACCATAAAATTTAGATAAATGATCACTACGAAAATGTAATTACACAAATATTAAAAAAAAAACATTAATAAAACCACTGATGTATATGTTTTTGTTGTAAACAAAAACACCTTTATTAAACTATAACAAACGCTTACAGTTAATGATTGTTACATACGGACAAAGTTATTATTAATTTTTATACATGTATCAAAAGTGCTGACCGTATGTGACGTGGCCTCGCCAAGCGTAGATTCTAGAGTAGTTCTAATATCGAGCGACTCTCACTTATTTTTAGGGGTGTAGACTTAATATTAGTTTTAATGCTGGCTCGTTCCTAACTTCGGGCGTGCCAAGCAACAGTTCAGTTATATAGTTCAAATTAGTATATAAATTAAATAATGTAACTAAGTATACTTATATTAAAATATTAATAAGTCAAGTCTCGACTCCCTTATTTACCACAACGCCCGGGGCCGCACATAACTTGATGCACTATAACAATAATAATATTTACTATATACCGAAATAAATACATAAGTGGTATGTTTTTGAAATTCTTTCTTTTATGTTCCATGCTATTACTAATAGGTAATAATATCTTATCCTTATTGTATTGAAGTGACTGACTGAGAATATTTCATATATATAACAGTCGATGTTCTTATTTATTACTTAATTCCATGTTAATACTATGAAATCTCATGAAATGTTTAAAATTCCTAAACCATCTGCTCAAAGCACATGACTAAAATACATAATTTGGGTCAAATTGATATAATCCCTTATCAAAATTGCTCAATTTCTTATTCTCATCTTAACTCATTGCTCAACGAACATCCTTTGTTTGTTGAATTATTTAATTTTTACGCTTCGGCAACATGAATAAACAAGCATTACAGAATTCAGAAATTATGTTGTCATAGATTAAAGCGAAAACTAAACGTAAGTAAACCTTTTATTTCTGGAAGTTATACCATAACAAAAATAACAGAATCATGTAAAATTAAACGATTACATCACAGCCATTTTAATATGACACTAGACGATAAAATTTCCATTAACCCAAACAATGCACTGTTTGATACATTAGCCATAGTTTTAATATAACTTGGTACTAAACATTTAAAATTTTACATATTGTCCAGATGAAGTGATATGATATTTTGGCCGTTCATGGTTGTGTGTTTCCTGCAATAATGTAAAATTTCCCATAGCATCAATTTGAACCTTTGCTGGACAATGCCCTCTTCGTTTCTTCGTACAACACCACCAGTTTTGCCCATAACTTGAATATGTATATCCGTTGACCATTAACACATGATTTTTCCTTGGACCTTGTATCATCAAAACTGTAAACGGTAATAACATATTATTACTAGGTTCATTCGCTTATTATTTTAGCTTTCTATTATTCGCTTATTTCGTCTGAGCTTATTATACCTTATTTCAATAGCTGCGAAACTGTAATGCGATTGTTCAAAAGCATATCTTGGATATGTGTACAATCATCAGTATCCAAAAATATGTTTAAGTCTCCATATTTTGAAAGAAAGTTCTTTTGTAGGTAATCTTTTTGTGTTCTCGTTAGCAGCCGTGGCCCAACAAGAACATCTGCGTAATTCAAAGTGTAACACGCAAATCTGTACTTAAGTAGTTACGAATCTTGTATAAGACTTTAAACCTATAGAAACAATTTCGCATAATGTGCATAATGTACTTATCACAATTGTGTTTTTGTCTATTAACACTCTCAAGCTACATGCTTCAGATACACGAAGTATGGGCATGTCGTTTAAAATAATTTTAGGGTTTTCATTTAGTATTTTGCGTATTTAAGTTTTTGTACCCAAAACCATAAAGTTTGTTTTACTCGGATTTAGAAACAGTGCGTTGCGTTCAGACCAAAGAGCTAGTCTTGAAAGATCAGAGTTCATACGTTCAACTGCTATTTTGGTTTCATTAGGTTTGAACGAAATATACAACTGTAGGTCTTCAGCATAGGTGTGATACAAAAGTGTACATTTTTAATTATGTCAGAAGTGTATAAAACAAACAAAAGTCCTAATATTGAACCATCGGCGGAACGGTGAAGCGGAACGAAGCATCTTCCAGTTTAACCTATTATTGAAATAACTCTCAAACCATTGTACCGATCTTAGACTGAGACCGTAGAATGATAATTTTGAGAGTAATAATGAAACATCTACAGTATTAAAAGCGCGTGTGTAATCTAGCAGTGCTAAAATAGTGCCCTCTCCGACTTAATATGTTATCGACCACTTCTATCAAAGCGGTGGTAGTGCTACGCTGCTTTCTAAAACCTGACTGACATATAGATAGATATGCAGGGTAGGGTATTTCAGATATGCATGGCTATTGGTCGCAAATCTTTAACATCCACAGATTTTTTTTTCTTCGGAATAGGTGTTATCAACGCATGTTTCTAAATATCCGGATACGTGTTAGTCTTAAAACATGATTTATTATTCTTGTAATAAGTTCTAAAGAATAAGATAGCAACATTTTAAGCATTTTCTACAATATACCATCAGAGCCTATAGCATTTGATCGTAATGTGCCTATAGCTTTGCTCACATCTGCCTCAGTAACTTGTTTAAGCTCAAATCATAGAGGTACCAGGAATGTCCAAGAAGTAGTTATTTATTTCGTTTGGATCTTTAAATTGACTGGGTAGTAGAGAGTCATCTTTGTTTTTTAAGACCACGTTCTTTTTTATATGTTTCCACATTTCCTTTGGTTGTTGTAATTTTGAGTTCACATTTACTTCAAGTAGGCTATTTTTTCATTGGTAATAGCGATAAATACAACATTTTGATGCCTTTATCTTACCGTTACGAGCTTTGCGATGTGCACCGTCGCGCTTCCTCATCATAAGCTATATATATTATAGGTAGTCCAAGTATATTTGGTCTTTTATATACATTCTCTGTTCAGGGGCGTGCTGATCATATAGTCTGATCACTTCGTAATTAAATGTTGCGACCAAGGAATTAACATCCTGCAGTGAGCAAATATATTTCCAATTTATATTATTAGCATCTTTTGTGAAAAGATCTAGGTTGACACTTTTCGAAGGTCTATGTGCAACCCATCTAGGTATTACACGACTTTTAAGGATGTCTAATTTTCTTAATTTCATGTTCAAATTATTTACAGTATAATGAGTACCCACGATCAGAATTCTCTTTACCCCAACATTTCGAGCCAGCTGCATGGATCTGTTTATCGTTGAATCTGTACATTCCGTGAATTAGGTAAAAAATCATAAACAAATTTTGATCTTGAAAACGTAACAAAAACACTGACCATTATAACTCTTACAATATTAGTTAGGAAGTTTGATATACTCCCCAGTAGAAGTGATGTGATATTCTGGTCGTTCGTGGTTGTGATTTTCCTGCAAAAACTCTAAATTCCCCTCAGCATCAGTCCGAGCTTTCGCTGGACATAAGCCTCTTCGCTTCTTCGCACAATACCAATGAAATTGTCCATATTTTGAAAATGTATACCCATTGACCATCAACAACTGATTTTTTCTTGGGCCTGGTATCATCATAACTGTAAAAATATATCATGGGTTATAAAATATTAAATTGAGACAGGAAATACTAAGGATACAAAATATATTGACTTAGATGCTGTCATTCTTAGTTTCATTTGTTAGTTATTTGAGCCATAGCACTTAAGGTACCTCACCATAACAAACACAACCTTGTTATGTTCCAGATCCTGCAATGTCCCATCACACTGAAGTAGCTAAAACAGAAGTAGGATTTATAAGAAGCAAACAAGCGCAAAATTTCTTTTTGAATTTAATTTCACACGATTTTCACATAATTTCCCTCGAGCGTGACATGGTACTTCGGTGGATTATGATTATGGTCTTCCTTGATGTACAGCAAGTTTCCTTTGTCGTCAATCCGGACACGGGCCTGACAGTGACCTCTCTTCATCTTCGTACAGTACCAGGAGTACCGACCGTATTTGGAGTAAGTGAATCCGTTTATCATCAACAAATTGTTCTTTCTGTTGCTTGGTATAACGACCACTGCAAGATTAGAACATAATTTTAACGTCAATTTGAATACTTGGGACAAAATAAATAAAATAAAAATTCAGTTATTTGGTCGAAAATTCACAATGATATAATACATTAATGCAAACGTTGCAAACGTAGATCTGCGAAGATTGGTGAAGAAGATAATGAAGAGAAGACTCCAGGGGCAAACATTCCCTTCGGAGATAGCAACTTTTGTTCCGAATCCTTGAGCCAACGATGTCTACTCCATTCGACCTCTATAAGAGTCAAACGACTCTGGAAGTTTTTCTGTATCTGAAGGTAATAGACTAATTTTTGTACTAATTGCAAGCAATAAATGAGGATGCAGTCCAATTAACTAAGCAGTCTGCTGCCAGTGGACATTTTTAATAAACTCCACATGGATTGAAATGCGAATTTGTGATTTCGAGGATTTGTTTGCGCATTTGTGTAAACGGTTACCGGTAAATTAGATTTTTCATAGCGTAGAACACTCACGATCAGGTTATCATTCAAATAAAAAAAAATTAATCGCTTAATTAAGTCGCTTCATCCGTTCGGGGACATCAAAGCTCACAGGTACATAGATATACAGATGCACAGAAACACGTTTCAAACTTATTACACCCCTCTTTGTTCTTCGGCAGTTAAAAATAGGATACTTTTGGAACCGAGTTGTCAAAATCAAAAAAAAATAAAGTAAGGTAGACTTCAAAGTAATCCGTGGCTTTATCTTTGCCCACTAGTTCTAAAATAAAAGCATTTGAATCTCTTTTCAATACAATTTATATTTTGTAATGTAGTTAACACAATATAGAGTATTACCAATTGTATTCAAATCAACAGTCAATTTCACTTAACTACTTCATTTTTATACAAATTTAATAAAAAAGATGGCAACTTTAGGTAGGTAATACCTACATACATATAAATATAACATACCTACTTACATGTAAATACATTATCATGAATCATATGCGACGTATAAAATCGCAATTACACTTTATTCAATATAAAAGTAAATATACGTGTTTATTTGCACTAAACTATTAAAAAACTCAAATGTATCTAACGTAAGATAACAAAATATTTTATAAACATTAAAATTTCCAAAATCAAATGATTCCAAGGGGTAATGATCATCTTATATTCTTGTATTAAAATTTGTAAACCAATAAATAACATAAATATTTTAATAACAAATTTAAGTACTCTTATTCACGCTTCATATATGTATTACTAACCTACTTAGGTTTAACTAGAAGCTAGCTTGTATCTGTTTTTCATTTTTACAACTCAAAATATAATTACCAAAAAACTTGTAAATCAAGATTTGCCATTTCTGTATATTGCCAGCGTTGCGATGCTACGAACTGACAAGGCCTTCTTTACTTTGTATGACTTCTGCTTCTACTGTGATATGTGTTAATTTTTAGTCTACAGAGCTAGAAAAGCATCTATATGAACATCTGATTAAACTTCTGTTACACTTGGAGTTAGTTAATAAATTATATGCACTGTCGGCGTGTCTCCTGTGCCAAGTAAACTCTACAAGACGGGACAACTTAATAAGGTTTTGTTGTTATCCTTCTCTGTTACGGTAAATATAAATGAGCTTTAAGACGACCTTGTTAATCATTCACGACGTTTTGCATCTTCTTACAACATTATTTATCTGTGCACTGCTTGTAATCGACTCCAAAAGCCCTACTCGTAGTTCGATGCGACGCTCAATCTGAGATCTAAGTGAACGCTTCATACCCAGAGCAAGGGCGGCTGTACTCAAAGTTCACTCGTGCGCTGAACTACCAGATTATAATTTGTTTCCAAGTATAAGCCACTGACCCAGAGTAAGTATTAAATAATTCTGCGTGACAGAGGAACCAAGAAAAATATTTTACTAAATCCAACGATAAAACAAGAGAAAAAATATGTTTACTGCTAAAACTGCTTCCTGCTATGATCGTGAACGTCCATAAATTTGATGATGACATTGTCGACGGTCCACACTCTGCTTTTGCAGCCAACATTTCTCTTAGTGCATCTCCATATAACACGCGTGCCGATATGACTTTGCTTGTTGAACCTCTCCCCGTTGATAATAAGCACCTGACCACCGACCTTCGTCTCAGCAAAGTAAGCTGGAAAATTAAGTCCCATACATTAAGTCAATGATATGGATAAGTAGGAACTAGAGTCATCCTTAGTTTAACTCCAAATATTTATTTTACAATTTCAACACGAAGTTTATTTTTATATTTATCAGATCTACTGCAATTAACACAGGAATCCTACTTGAGGATGTTTGAGGATTCAGGTACATTGTAAGCATTAAGTATCAAGATGGTCTGTGTTAAGTATTTATCTACTCGGCACTAAGGTGCTGTATGTAAAATTGGAATGTTGTTAATTACAGATCTAACTAACTATTAAGAAAATTTCTGTTTTCTTTCTTGTTTTACCATACCAACCAATTTTTTGTCTGAGTATTTTACTCTGAAATTTTTATCATTAACAAAACCATAGTCAACTAAATTGTTATCCTCAAAGGTTAGTTACAGTTCAGAAAGTTAATTTATTCCTAAGTCTACTTTTGCTCAGCTTTTTGTGACTTAGTGGAATACTAAATTTAGATCGAATGTAGCTTTATATTGTAACGCAAATGTGGGCTAAATGTTTGAATTCAATTGGTTCAACAGATTGATTGAATTAATTGAATACTGACTGATAACGCGTAGCGGGAACTTTTAGGGTTTATTAATATACAGATACAGACATATAAAAGCGAGACATCGTCTTGTTATGGCAAAATATTTTATTACAAAAATTGTATAAAAAAATTGGATTATAAGACTCTCCTGTTAGTGTAAATTGTTATCATACAAAAACACTAAAACCAAAAAAAATTATATCAGAAAATAAAATAGGTTCCTCTTACTTACTTACAAACTAATAAAGCAGTTACTTTTATATGTTTTAAAAAAGTTAGGTTATAATTAAAGTAAGTACAATCCAACTACAATAGCAAGAGTAACTAGTGACTTTTTATAGGCGATAAATAGCACCAAGGGTAGTCAATTAGCATCTAAATAGATCATCGCATCTTCTACAATGTACCAACGTAATTAAAATTTTAAATATTTAGTGTAGTTCTCTCTCTAATCAGTTTGTTTTTATAAATAGGGTCTCAATTAGAAATAGTAGATAATGATGTAGAGATCTATTCATAATTTTCATTTAAGTTTTTCCTATATCTAGCACAACTCTAATTCTTCATAACCACAACCGGAACATTGGTATGGTCGTGGTAACTGAAAAAGTGTATGATATTATCGCCGATGGTCCAAGCCCTGCTCTTACATCCATAGTTCTTCTTGACACATCGCCACAACGACTTGTTCCCGTTCGTGTTCTGTCTATTGAATCGCTCACCATTTATAATTAGCACTTTGCTTCCGTATTTTGAAACGTCGTAAAACACTGTAAATATTAATTTTCTTCTTAATTTTATGTGCATACTGATTTGACAACTACAATTTATATTGCCAATAGTCATTTTCTTCTTTTCTGTTAATTCTGTACAAATAATTTCTGTGAACATTAGTTTTAATTTAAGTAGTTATTTCACAATTTCAGCGTATCCTATTTCGTTCGAAACTAGACGAACTAATAGATTAGGTCCCATAAGAATATTTGCTAAATCTACGAAGATACAGAACGGGACTACTCCACGAATAATAATAGGAATTGCTGGTTTAAAATCATTATTATTAGCATTTATTAGCATTTATTTTATCTTACACAATATTTGTCTTGTCAGTCTTGTGTAAATTTTTCGCTTTTTTAGTAATGGTAATTTTACATTTGTTGGAATCTATTACAGACGTCGTGGGCAGCATTATCCACTTAACAAGGTAAGTAATTCTCCTCTGCTTCTTCCTTTCTATAAACAAAAAAAAAGTCTAACCCTAACTGGGTGGAGGACAGCTACCATTAGAGATTGATCTAGTCAAAGAATATAATAATACGACGCGATTGTATACGATTTAGAAAGTTAAGCAACTCGGTTCCAGTCTGGAGTTTGAAAGGAAATCTACAGAAAAAGTTTTATTTAAATTCTATTCATGCAACGTTGTCCGCGTAAAGCCTTTAGCATTAAAGGTAGAGGCCTATGTCATTCACCGTAAAACGTAGTGTAAAAGAGACGGATGGATGAATTAATAAAAGACATTCAATATTTAAAGAATATATAAATTCATATAACTTTTATCTGCAAAATTATTTGATGATTTTCTGATATTTTATATTACACATGTTGTATTGAATATACAACGTATGAAGTTGAACGAGGGATATAATGCAGGAGCTGATAATATAAAGAGTACCTTACCGACCTACTTTACCGACTATGCCTGTCCCCCGCAAACGGAACAGAACGGAACGGGACCGATCTTTTACGGAGTCAACAATATATTTAAAAAAATGGCGGAGATTGACTTTGATCACAAATTGTAATTATATCGAAAATCAGGATAAATAGTCTCTCTCACTATTTGTAATACAATATATCCATGAGCGGTCTTTTTTATACATGTCAAACAGGTAATAATAGGCTCATAGTATCATGGTTTTTCAACTTTACAATCAATGATTATGTTCGTTCTTCATGAATATATTATCCTCCAAAGTGAGGATGTACGCTCGACACCCAGCATTCTTCTTGACACAACGCCACGCTTGCATTTTGTTCTTTGTTTTGTACGCCTTAGTGTAGATTTTGCCATTTACTGTTAGCCTGTTCGGTTCCTCGATAATATTGTAATAATCTGTAAAATTACGTAAATTATTCATCATTAATATACCGCTTTATCGACCATGTAAGACGCCTGTTTATTGTTAGCTAAATAAACCTATTATTATCGATAGATTGTCAATTCTATTGTGACCTAAGAAACTAGTCATCAAATTGATAGGGCTGACCTCATCTCATTAATGGTGGGTTCCCACGGTCGGGAAAATCACTGACTTGGCTCGGCCATCTACGTTACGACCATGGGAAGCATGTCGTAGCTGACCAAATTATTAGTCAACGCTACTACACTTTTAAGAACCTTACGTTACCACATCCTGGTTTTGTGATATTGTCATCATGCTATTATCATATTTGCTTTTGTTTTACTGAATTTAATACGCAAATGATTTCAATAAACTGGGCATTCACTCACTAGCTCTATATTAGTCAATAACTGAAATGGCAATGCGCAGAATGCAGATACTCAAAAAATATGTCCATTGTCCAATACCTAACATTAAAATTTCTAAAATTAAATTACGTGAAAAATTTAAATAGTATCATTTAAATATTTCACAAATTCATAATTAAAATAAATTCAAATTATAGAAATATAAGTAAATGAAAAACTTAAAAAAAAATCAATATTTACTTTAATTAAAACAATTTATTATTCGACTCAATATGATTAGTTTTATTTACTTAAAAGAAATAACTATTATAGATAAATCTGCACGAAAAAGCGACAACGCAACTTGGTGGCACATGCTCGCCATACCTGATTGAACAGTTTATATTTTCGATAATTCTGTGCAGCAGATTAAAAATAACTATCAAAGAAGAAGATCGCTCAAGAACAGGCTTATTTATCTACGTAAAATTCTTCACGTATATAAAGTTAAACATTATACCGGTTAAATATGATTTTTGCTAGATTTCCATTATTTTCATAACTAAAATAATAACAAATGAACTAAAACACCAGATCAATTTCAAGTGATATGTTCACCATAATCTCGTTACAGAGTGGTGTAATAATCGTAATTTTAATACATGTTTGTCTATAACGAACTAAGGTCTAATGTGTACATAGTCTTATCTTACCTTACTAATATTATACATGCAAAGAGTTTGGATGGATGGATTTGTTAGTCTTTCATGGCAAAAATTAATTAAGATGAATTTATCGCACAGATACTTTATAACTTGGATTAACATATAGAATACTTTTTATCCCGGTAACAGATTCCCGTGGGATTATTTCACACGCGAACAACGGGCGAATGCCAGTATTAAATAATAAATCACTAAACCAATTATTTTATTATTAATAAGTTACAGTTAGCAAAATTATATTAAAAATCAGGCTTATCAGCATGCTATGCAATGCTGGCAGCATTTTACTTGATTTTTTTTATTTACATTACATTGTTTATTATATTTTAGTCAAACTCCCAAAATGTCAAGAGTTTGTAAGTTCCCGCAAAAATTCAAATACGAAAAATTGTCAAAC
>DWNK01000301.1:0-12512 GCA_018250315.1 Hyalothyrus neleus pemphigargyra | reverse complement strand
CACGGGAACACATCCGGTTGATGCATAGACAAAGCGGATGATGTAAAACTTTTAAAATTTTATTGCTTACATAACACCTCCCCTCAATAAAATATTTATACACCTCTATTTGCATACTACTCTATGACTACTACTATATAAACTTAAATAAAACCCCTTCTGCACGATAATGTCTACGCATCATTCCAAACAAACTTTATAATAATAAAAATATTACACATACTAACAATTAAACATTTTATCTTTCAATGATTGAAACATTACTCCACCCAATGGTTTAGTTAACATATCAGCAATTTGGTTACTGGAATTAATATACTTAATTTTGATTATATTGTCATCTAATTTTTCTTTCACAAAACTCTGTTTAATTTGCAAATGTTTTACTCTTGTGTTTCCAGTAGCCATATGGGCCATTTTGATAGTTGACTGGTTATCTTCGAAAATAACTATTGGCCCCCCCAAATTAATACCAAAATCATTTAAAATACTTTTAAGCCAACATGCCTCACTCGTAGCATGACTTAAAGCAACATACTCTGCCTCTGTTGATGACAAAGCTACTGACTGTTGCTTTTTAGACATCCAAATTACAGTACCCCCAAAAACTTTAAAACAATACCCAGTTGTAGACCTCTTGTCATCACTGCCACCCCAGTCACTATCAACATACCCTATAATATCATCTTTACCATCTTTATAATATTTTAAACATAAATCTAATGTGCCCTTAATATATCTTAAAACATTTAACAACAATTTATAAAGAAGTTTGCTGGCACAACTTTGGTATCTACTTAACATGTTTACAACAATACATAAGTCTGGTCTTGATCCCGTAACCACATACATTAAACTTCCGATCAAACTTCTACACTTACTTTCTATTTCTTTACTCTCAGATCTATCCCTCTTTAATAAATCAAATTTAAAGTTATTATCAATAGGCAAAGATAAAGGTTTACAATCTGACATACTATAGGAATGCAAAATATACTTTAAATACTCTTTTTGACAAATTGTAGTACAACCAGCTGACAAGTCTTGCATTATCTCAATACCAACAAATTTACATACAGGACCCATATCCTTCATTTTAAAGGTATTATTCAAAATATTTTTCAACTTTAATAACTGTTCATTACAATTACCGAAATACAATATATCATCAACATATAACAGTAAGAAAGTCTTATTATTATTCTCTACTTTAGAATAAAGGCAATAATCTTTATCTGAACTTTTAAATCCCTGATCTTTCATTACTCTATCAAAAGTCTCATTCCAATACTTAGGTGACCGTTTTAACCCATAAATTGACTTATTCAACTTACAATATTTCAAATGTGATTCTAATCCCTCTGGTAATTTTAGATAGACATCTTCACAAATATTACTGTTAAGAAAAGCATTACACACATCCATTTGAAATATTTGACAATTCATTTTAGTAGCCACTGCTGTAAAAATTCTAAATGAGTTTAACTTAACTACAGGCGAATACAGATCATAGTTATCACACTCACTTTGTTGAAAGCCCCTCGCAACCAATCTTGCTTTATACATTACTTCTCCATTTTGATCTTTCTTCTTCTTTAGAACCCATCTAGTAGTTATAATCTCTTTGCCCTCCGGAACTTGTTTTACTTCTGTCCATGTATCATGTTCCTGTAACTGTCCCAACTCTTTACCTATAGCCTTTCTCCAGCAATCGGCCTCTTCACTTTCCATTGCTTCCTTGTAGTTAGTAGGTTCTCCTTCATGAGCAATCATCCCTGAATAATTGTTTAACCATCCTGGCTTCTTTACTACTCTCCCACTTCTTGTCCTTTTAGTCAAATCTCCCTCAATATCTGAATAATCTGAACTTTCTTGTCCAGTGCTGTTACTTTCATCCTCTGGAATTTGTTCTATTACCTCATCATATACTTCCTCTTGTCCTTCTATTTCATCATTCTCGTTTTCAGACAAATCTTGATGCATATCTATCATACTAATATTCTCATCTACTGTCTTTATTTCTTGCCTTTCACTAGGCATAAACACTACGTCCCTTTTAACTTCTATTATTCCGTCTTCATATAGTATTCTAAAACCTTTTGTGTTATCGTATCCTATAAACATTCCTTCCTTCGCTTTCGAGTCTAACTTACATCTCTTTTCTTTAGGTATATGTGTCCAAACTTTCGTGCCAAATATTTTATCTAAACTACTAATATCAAAGTCTTTACCACTCCATACTTGGTAAGGTGTCTTGCCTTCAACGCGACTTTTACTTGATCTATTAAACACATAGACTGCTGTATTAATGGCCTCAGCCCATAGTCTTTTGGTTAAACCCTTAGCATGTAACATTGTGCGTGCAGCTTCCACCAATGTACGCATCTCTCTCTCTGCTTGGCCATTTTGCTCTGGTGTATATGCCACTGTTGTCTGATGCTCAATTCCTTTGCTTTTCAATAACTGATGCATTCTTTTATTCACAAATTCACCACCATTATCAGATCGAAGCACCTTTAATTTATAACCGGTTTGCCTTTCCATAGTATTTATATAGAGAGATATCTTCTCAACCACCTCAGACTTATTCTTTAAAAAGTACACCTGGCTATACTTAGTATAGTCGTCCTTCAGTAATAGAAAATATCTCGAACCACCAAGAGAACATTCTTCAAATGGACCACATACATCCGTGTGAACTAACTCTAAAGGATGTTTAGTGTAACTTACACTCTCCCCAAAGGACATTCTATGCGCCTTCCCCTTTATGCAATCAGTACACTTCACATTATCTTCTGTAAAACTTAGGTTATTCGCCTTTAGTACTGACTTTACTTGGTTATTATTTTGGTGACATAACCTCTCATGCCACTCACTCAATGATAACACTGATGCGCACTGTATATCTTGTTTTGTAAAGTTTAGAACATAAAAACCATCCTCTCTTCGTCCCAAAGCGCGTAACTTATCGTATTTATTGATGAAACACTTGTCCCTTGTTATGTTAACTTTGAACCCTTTATCAGTCACTTTCGCCAAGGAGAATAGGTTCAACTTCAAGTCTGGCACGTACATATCATCTTTTAACTCGTTTTCCACAAATTTAATGTCTCCAACACCTAATACTGGAAGGCGATGACCATCACCAACAACAACAAAACGACTTGACGTTTCTGCGAATGAAGTGAATAATTCCCGCTCAAACGTCATATGCTCACTAGCGCCACTGTCTATAATCCACTTGGAGCGAAAACTTTTCTCTATTGTCAACTCATTTTCATTTGCAGACATTGCACTAACTGTCATGGCGTCTGAATATTTCTTTGCATTATTTTGGTTTTTAGGATATTGTTCATTTTGCCTATATTTAGTGCACTGATGCTTGAGATGACCAGTTTTATGACACAAAAAGCACTTACGAGCCTCAAATTTACTTTTACACTGTTTAATAAAGTGTCCAACACGACCACATTTAAAACATTTGTTGTTCTTGCTATCTTTATTTTTCATGAACAAAGCCACATTATCACTATCATTACCCTTAGATTTTATTCTTTCCTCTTCTATTAACAGCCTCGCAACCAGCTCATCGTATAATTGTTTAGCTGGGTCCACAGACTCCCACGCAGAAATAAAGTGGCTGTATTTGTCCGGTAACGACATCAACACCTTTGTAATAATAAACTTTTCGGATACTTCTTCTCCAGCTTGTTTTAACAAACTTTTCATCTCTTGAAGTTTAGATAAGAAGACTGCCATATCCATGTCTTCTTCGTATTTAAAACTGAAAAACTTCTGTTGTAGCAAATGTATACTTGTACTTGACTTTTGCTCGTAGATACTGTGTAGCTTATTCCACATCTCCGCCGCGGTCTCGCAGGTCACAATATGTATCATGGCGCTCTCACACAGCCTTGTAACAATAAAACCCTGGGCTTTAGCATCCTTCTTTGCCCATTCCGCCGCATTGTTCACATTTTTCACATCCGTGCCATCTACCACCGAAAGCACATCCTGCGCCCTTAATAGCACAGTTACTTGAAATTTCCATAGGCTCCAATTTTGCTGACCCTCAAGCCTTATAACGCCTACCGCAGTCTCCATCTTGTCTGGTGCAGTGATTTAACTTTCCCCACACCGCTAACTCCCAGACCACGTTAACACGCCGGTAACCTCTTCTAATTTCTAATTGCGTAATTAATGTATTACTCTCAATCCGCTATCGTATTTATTGACACTGGGCCCATAACCTGTTAGGCAGTATCGTATAGCGTAAATAAAAGTGTTTAAATACGGTAGCACTGTTTATTAGTTTAGAGACGCGGTACAGTATACATGACGCCATTACATTTCACATGCGTAAGAGACAAAACAGAAAGAACACGGGAACACATCCGGTTGATGCATAGACAAAGCGGATGATGTAAAACTTTTAAAATTTTATTGCTTACATAACACAATATACCTGTAGTATATTGTACAGGGCGGATTATAACCAGGGCAAATAAAGTTAATGTTAACTTCATCAGGGAATTCAATTTGGCTTTGGTCTATAGCTATTACTGCTTTAATATGAGCTATTAGCCCTTAGCTCTTTCAATGTTCACAATCTTGTAGCTCCCTTAGCTCTTTATATGTTTAATAGACCAGGGGGGTTAGTACCACGTCGTAATCAGAATTATTACAATTCTACTTCGTATGTTCGAACGTAGGAAGTAGGACTAAATAATACTGATTACGCCGTGGTAGTAACCCCCCAGGTCTTTAACCTGCGGCAAATAAAAGGTGACGCGGATGTTCCCGTTAAGGTTAACTTCGTTAAGGAGTTCGTTTCCGAGGGCTATCATTAACCATTGGGCAATGGTCTTATCCATTCGTTCATTACTGCTTAAGTATGAGCTATTGACTATCATTTAAGTCATTTAGCTTCATGAATGTTCAATAGACTAGTACTATAACCGGGAGGGCAAATAAAGATAATGAGTGATGCGGATGTTCCCGACTCGAGATTAACTTCATTAGGGAGTTCGCGCCGCCTTTCTAATTCAATGAGCTCAACTCTCCTTCTTTGCTGTGACATACGGACGAATAGACTGGACGATCTTTGTAATTGTAACAAGAGAACAGGTACCATGAAGCAAATGTTGTGATTCGGTAAAAAGTGTTGTTTATAATGACTGTTTAGTCCTCAGGAGTGGCAGCACATTATTTGTGACTAATTGTAGGTACTACTGTTCTAAATAGAAATCTTTACAGATCCACTGAAGCATTATCAACAGTTACCACCAAGGGGACGGATCCGCGTTTGCTACTTCAAAATAAAAAAAAATTAATTCCATCAAAAACAATTTCTTGGAAAGAATTCAAGACAAGCATATGTTTTGCTTGATAAAGTTATCAGATATTGTGTAGCCAAGCTAACTTTAATTCCTAGATCTGCAAACCATAACTTTACATACTCTACCTACCTCTACCTTGGTCAAAAGTGGCTTGGGCGTTTCATTACTGTCGCAGATCTAGTATCTACGTGGTCCTAATAAAACTGCACCATCCTGTCGGCTTATGAAGCTTAATTATCTTTTCGTTAATTGGTTATATGCAATAATTCTTGGAGCAATGAAATTGATCAATTCAAATAGACTGGTGTAGAGTGTTAAAAAAATTGTTGGGGTGTATTTCACTCTTACGTAAGAAGGTGTATATAGATATCTAATAAATCTGACTTATAATTCATATCTATGTAAGGTCTAATAAATCTGAAACATCCCTTCAGCATCATTTAAAAAACGATTATAGTTTTAAAGACTACATCACGACAATGCTATTAAAACACGTCTTGCAAATCGTTTGTTTTTTCAGTAATTTTAAAACTATTTCATCAGGTAGTAAAAAACTTATTCTTAATAGTCTCTATAGAATGAATATAAACATTACGCAATTTTAGTGGGATATTAAAAGTTTGAATAGCTGTAAGTTTTAACTTACTTTAAAATAATAAAAATACCATTAAAATTTTATTTCAGTCTTTCTGGGCGTCGTAATCGTTCGTGTTTTTAGTCGACTGATATTTTTTATTGAAAATACGTCCGTCATGTAATATATTTCATATATTATATTTAATAGCCCCCGGGTTCGCTCGCGTAAAGTAGTACCTACATTTTTAATGTTGAATATTGATATAAAAATTATCTTATCGTATGTTGCTCGAGGTATAGAGTTGGAATTTTCACCAAAATCGGTCCAGCATTGGTATTTGATATTTGTAAGTGGAAAAATACTCCACCACGTCTAATGGATATTTTCAAACTTTTAACTCTTTCGACAAGATTGAACTAAAAAAAATACTGCTCGCTAATACGGAATCCTTTGTGCAAAATCGGTTTATATGAAAGTTCAACAGAATGCTTCATATTTTTGAAGACCGTGTGTCCGCAAAACTAAGTGTTACGTCTTATTATGTCCACATTGTAATAGGACCACGTTTATTGGGGTTCCAAATCGGCTGGGCTAATTAGGGGTGCTGTTTGCTCTTCTGGGACCTTAGTGAGGATTTGATAACTTTCTTCCTTAATTGCTTTTTTTAATATCATTGTTTTTGAGCAATGATTTTTGGGTACGATTTACCATTTTTTTTTACGATTTTTTTTTACGATTTACGATTTTTTTTTGTCTAATTTTGTTTTTGTTATTTTTTAATATTACTGTTATGTAAGTATTTGGCACAGGGAGATCTCTCGCCATGCTAGGCGACCGCGCCTGGGGAGCGGCTCCAATAGTCTCTGTTCGAAGCTTGTATATGCGAAATTCGATGAAGTAATTTGGAGACGGTTGATGTAGCGACTTAACTCCTGTTCATACATACATTTACAACATCAATATTAAGATACAATAAATAGTGCTTCCAAAAAAAATAACGGCCCGAAACCAATTTATTTCACTACAGTTCGATTGTACTAAATGAAATGAACAAGCGTTTTGTATTGGAAATTGCTGTGGTCAGCCGTGGTTGCAGGGCTCGGCGCGATATGCGCTAATGGCGCATTTAGATTTATTATTTATTCAGTCATTGTCTATACGTCTCATGATTAGCGGTCATATATGAATGGTGTTTTGTGGGGTAAAAAGCATCATCATAATTCCTGGCTCAAACAATCGTATGGTTGGTTGGAGTCTACAGTGAATAGCGACTTGTCTTGTTCCGGTAGTGCGCCTGAGATTCAGACTCCCTCTTCCTCTTTCCATCCTGTTGCAATGCTTCTGTTCGATTATCGTCGGGGCATGTGGTTGCCAAAGTGTTGTCTTACGTGAGTTGTCCCAAATGGCGTGGACATGCATCGTTAATCTCATATTTCCCTACAAATCGAAGCAAACGCGACTCTAGTGTTACAAATGTCTATAGGCGGCGGTAAATACTTACCATCAGGCTCGCTTGTCTCTACGTAAGGCTTAGAACACTTTTTGCTTGACTCGATTCTCTTCTCAGAATGAAATGGATAAGGTCCTGGTCTACTAGGTAAGCTGCATTAAACTTGACTTGAAGTTTTAAGAATTTCCTTATAAAGGTTTTGAGTATTTGCTATCCTCCCGGTTCAAAAATGAACTTTTCTGACTATCTAAGACTGCGCCCTACTCGTAATCTAAGACGATGTAAAAGTTTTTTGTATATAAAGTATTGCAGAAGTAATTTGATGAAAATTTTTATTTAGTTATTTGCTAAAGCGTTCTTATCCCTAAGTTAAATGTATGAAGTAGTAATCCTGTTTATTTTTTAGTGATTTTATCATATCATTGTGTAGTATTGTGTTTAGAACCGCAGTTTTTCTAATCAATTTAAAAATAAGTTTAGATATCACTACATCTAAATTTAGAAATAATAATGGTAAACTATGGCAGTCAGGGGTCATAATAATTCAGGTGTTAGAGCTAATGGCTCCCTAGGGACTATTAGACTGCGGGAGGGATATATATTCATTATGGTGAAATAATAATGCAGATATTATAATAGCTACACATATAATCTATAATTATACTAAATACTAGACTTGTCAGTTACCAACTAGCAGACTCGGAAAGTACTAGATTCAATCCCCGGATGGATAGTTACCGCGCACTTACAAGAGCAATATTTATAAGAAGACTGCGGAGTAAGACTAATCATTTTCAATTTTTATTTTATGATATTGAAGTAGCCAATCAGACCACGATATATTACGTTATTACGTAAATTCAAAAAAAATCATGTCTTAATTTTTTATTAAAATATCTCTTAATAAATAGCGCGTCAAGAGAAGTGAATAATCTGGCTAAGAGGTCGTCAGTGTTTTGATAAGATGATGGGATGAATAAAACACAAGTAAACCTTTTGTTGTCAAACGCTTTATTTTTTACCTAATAAGGTTGACATTGGAGTGGCACGCCGGTCCACACACTTGTTATGGTGGTCAATGACATTGCCACAACTACATACTGTCACTAATTTCGCTGCCAAAATAGACTATTTTAGATCACTTTACAAATTTTAAATTACGTCTTGTCTATGTCTATTTATTATTTGATATCAAGACCACATCAGGTCGGAGTACTGCCAATTGTCTTAACTTAAAAGTATTAATTACATAAAAAGTTGAAGCGAGTTATACAAGTCCTGGTCCTAAAGCTCTATCCACATGTCTGTAGATAACTCTAAGCAATCTTCTTATTTGTCTTCTAATACTCTTCTTAATCCTACTAATTCGTCTCACTCGCGAGTACGTCTCCGTCTGTATTGCTACCCTGGATTGCGTTTCTCTACGATGCAGTTGAACTTCGAAACCAAGCGTCAAGGCTAAAATATAGAAAATAATTATATTACATAAAGTGAGGCCACATCCCTCAGAGTTTTATTGAATAACTAGTTTAAGCCCGCGGTTTTGTTCGCGTGGACTTTAAATTAAATCCTAAGGACAGCTTCTGCTAGGATATGTATCCTATGTGTTAATCCAAGCTCTAAACTAAGTGTGTGCTAAATTTCATTCAAGTCCGTTCAGTCGTTTTTGCGTGAAAGAGAGAAAAACATCCATCCTCACAAACTTTCGCATTTATAATATTTTAGTAGGAAGGCGAGAAGATGTTAGTCAGCTACAATATGTTTTAAAAATTATTCATCATAAATTAACTAACCTGCAAGAACATATCCTATACCAAGAAGACAGAACGCACCACGAAGCATCGTCAGTGAAACCGGCTCTAGTCCTATAGTCGATTCTGTTTGAGGCTAGAAACAATCAAATATGATAATAAAGAACGTAAAGAACAAAGTAAAAGAATCGTTAAGATTTTATTAGGCGGTAGAACAGTATGGTTCATCTGGGGAGGCACCACATTCCATTTCTACCGTGATGCATTTTTTTTGTTTCGGTGGAACAGTGGGGATGCTCATATGTGGGGCGACTATCGTAGTTTTCAGTAGTAGCAACGCATCTTCGATCGACTTCACATAGGATAAAAAATAACGTCACCGCCCCCTATGATCATTTGGAAAACAAGCTATACTTGCTTTGAAGATAAATATTCATGTCCACGCCCCACGCGACAAATTTACGTGTCAAAGCTCATAGGAAGCACGGACGCTTTTATAACTCAGAGCCCCCGAGGTTAAGACAGAGGCACCGTTACAGGATGGGAAGGAGAGGACGAGGGTATGGGTCGCAAAAGTTGCAAAGTATAATGTTTCCAGACGATTCAGTTTTAATCATTAATCATAGACTTAGTTATATGGTATACTATGTCTATGGTTTTAATACAGGACATTACAATATACCAAAATCAAAAAATCTTTTCTAGACAATAGTAGAAAAAAATACCTGAGAAGTATTTCCAGAGTTATCTGTGACGTCACTGTTCTTCTGATCGCTCTCGGTCACAGGTTCCGATCTTCTAGATTGTTCTGGTAAGTTTTTGTACTCGTCTGTGGTCATTTTCGATAGAATTCCCGCTTCAAATAGAGTCATCACCCTAACATAAAATATCACTTAAAATAAATTTAAAATAATTATTATTAAAATAGCTAAGTGACGAGGTTGAACCAGGAATACGTCACTCCGTGCCGGATATTACCCGGTATATATAAAGTAAGTAAAAATATCTACAGCTCAAATGTACCAGCCGGGTCTAAGTCTGTGCGGTTGTCACTTTTTCAAAGTAGTAATATTATAGATCGATTTAGGAATGAAATAGCTATTTTAAATAATAAATTCATAAAAGAACCCAGTTCGTACATGTTTTTCAAAAAACAATAGTCACATGGTATGCGTCCCATGGTAACCGAAGGACGGCACCATCTATTATCAACACTAGTAAACAGATTTTTTGAAGCAAATTCTCATTTTCTTGCAAACAATTTAAAATTAAGCATCACACGCTGTCACATGGAGAACGTTGCATAAAATATGACTTTCGAATGAAGAAGTTTCACTTCATAAATGTAGTTACTACGCTGTAGTATACTTACACGCTATTAAATGTTTCCAGATAGGGACATCCGATCTGCAGCGCTATGGCCGAATACCGCGTATAGAGTTTTTCGCTCAGATGAAAGTTGTGAGAACCTAAAAATAAGTTCATCGGTGAATTCGCAGATAAGAACTTCCCAACTTTGCTATCGCCGTGGTAAATTACCCTTGTGGGTAAATGCGAATGAGGCAGTATTTTCCCGTTATATGACAGGGTAATAATATAGTTTCGTTATTGTAATGTGAAGGTTGGTTACCAACGTAATGATATAAGATGTTAGTTGGAAATGCTTCGGAACGGTAATGTTTAAAGTTCTTGAAAATAGTTATTTTTATATATCCAATTATGTTTGGTCAATAAATATTATAATAGAGACTAGGATTCTATTGTATTATAAACATATGGTAATTTTTTGGCTATTACTTATAAGAACCGGTTGACCTATGAGTATTGTAGCATAGTATTGGTATCATAGTATAATATATTAAATGTAATTTTGAATTCGTATCTTTACGCAATCTCACTAATTAGCGCCCATTTCTAAGTTAGATGAGCCCGCTTTGTGCATTAAAAATGAAAGGGATATTTTAATAAAAAAAATAATGCAATTTTTTTAATTGATTTAGATAGTACATAGTGGTATGATTCATGTGCTAAAATGATGCAGGTAATTAAATCGGACCCTGTACAACGAAGGTCAACTTCAATTGTAGAAATACAAAAAAAAAGAACCAATTCTTACCAAATCGCTCAGTATCATAATAAAGGGTTTCCCTTCCTCCCAACACGGCAACTCGTTTCCTTGCCAGCACCATTCTCACGCCGACTTCCACACTGCGCACTCGTTGAATGCGTTGACGGCGCATTAAACGATTGAGGCGTCCGTATACACCTGTTCCGTTCTATGATGGAGAGAAAATAACAAAAAAATATCTTTCTATGCCGGAGCCAGACACTTGTAAACCTCGGCATACGGGAAGTCAGAGCAAGCTTGCTTAAGTTTTGATAATTATCCACGCTTATGAGCGCGCTTGTATATTTGAATTCATGATGGGTTGTCAAGCGTCTGGTTCCAGCATTAGTATCCTTCTGTAAAAATATTTTAATTTCATTCATACTATAAGTATTATAAGTTTTATTAATTTTAGGTCCTAGATCTAAGAAGATAAGATTTAGAAGAAGAATAAAAAGCATATAAGACAGTGGACAACACGTGGCCAACCGTTAGTGATCTGACGGATGTTTTCTTACTTCCCTTATGGCCTCTAACAAGGTTTAACGACTGCTATACGATGACAACCGAGACCGATTCCTTAATGTGCCATCGTACGGAAACGCGCACAAACTGTGGCTGAGATGAATACCATAGTAACATCACCTGTAACATAGTCAACGAAGAACTGTGTCTCTCAACGACCAGCTCATATCCGTTGTCCCTCATAGCCTCTTCCAACGCCTGAAGCGTCCCAATGGGCCTCTCTCTGGCAGGCCTGGCCAGTAGACTAGTCAGGTTAGCGGAATACATGTCGCCTATCACGTATGTTGCGCCTAATGATATCAGAACTGAGACGAGACGAGCTTTGTGCGTGTTTGAAGGCTCCTTGCTGGAGGCTGTAAAATAATATTTTACAAATAATTTTAAAGTTGGAATTTTAAATTATATGGCATAACTATTATATATTTTCAGTTTATATTATCAACAAAATCACAAACGACATAGAAGTTTTACATAAATCGCGTTTAAAGATTACACGCACTTTTTTATGAGTTTACTACAGATATCATCAGATCATTGATCTTGAAAATGAATTACTATTCTAATTTCGAAAAAAAAAACTCACATTGTTTCAAGAAAAGCGTTGTAGTGAACCAGCAACAGTTATTCAGCAGTTGGAGCTGGTCACAGCGGCGATTTTGCCAGAGATATGGTGCCGCAATCACCACCCATAGTGCTGGTCCCGTGATAAGCAGCGCCGCGAAGACCAGCGGCCAAACCTGGAAAATAAAGCATGCAGGCCACC
>DWNK01000300.1:0-12520 GCA_018250315.1 Hyalothyrus neleus pemphigargyra | reverse complement strand
ATATTTATAAGTGTGGTGAAATGTTACAAGAAATGGATGTAGTGTGAGCATACAATATAGGTATAGTTCTTATTTTTATATTGTTCGGTGGTACAGAACCCTCGGTGTGCGAGTCCGACTCGCACTTAGCCGGATTTATTATATATTATGTATAGACAGCATAAAGTATTATAACCAGAAAACCTTCATAGCAGTAAAATCTATTATACTTAAGCCATTTAAATATGTAATGTTCGGTCTTGTTTGATTAAGAATTCTTAAAAAACAGTGCTCCAGGTATATTAAAATATATACGTCACAATGAGTAGCGATCTTTTATATCGTTTTAGCTAGAATAAAATAAAGTAACGTTACGAAGCCGTAGAATTTTAATAAAACTACCATTTATTAACCACAATACCATCACTGAAATGCGAACAATGAAAGTGAATAATTGAGATATTTCTAGAGTAAATTTTGCATGAAATTGTGTTGGATTTTAATAAGAACAGACCTCTTTTCAGAATGTGGAGGGATTCTTTTCACCTCTGAAGAATCCTATATATCGCCAGGAGGGTACCTCAGAAGCAAGAAATTCATACTAATATTATCTATAAATGCGAAAGTTGCTCTGTCTGTCTGTGTGTCCGTTACGTTTTCAAGGACAAACCGCTGGACCGATTGTACTGAAATTTAACTTGGCGATAGTTTCAAGTATGGTATAGTCAACACAATGCAATTAAAATATACCAAAAAAAAATAATTTACCTACAAACTCGACATTGATTACTTTAAACTCGAACATTCGAACCAATCGAATAAAAGTTCGTCCGACAAAAAAAAGAATACTCAGCATTCGCAAAGACATCGGCAAGTCGGACGTAATTTTTTCTCCCTCGTTCATTTTTATTAAAATGAAGTTAAACTTGCTGAGTCAGGCTGGAGGTGATAATTTTATATTCAGAGCACTGTCCATGTACCCCACTCGTAATTTATAGCGTTTTGAAAGGGATTTTTAACGCCAGTAATAGTTCTTTTGGCGTGCGAAAATGATTTAACGTTGCGTATAAAATCTCACTTACATTCATTAAACAAGTTAAAAGAAAAGCTCTGCAATTTATACAGCGTGTATAATTAAACAAGTGACATATTCGATGACTTATAATTACTATCATAGTATAGTATTTATAGTGTCTAACATATAAACAAATTAAGAGTTTTTGCTAGAAATCATTTGTTTCATTTTATACATGTTTGTGCATACACTGGCGTAACTGGCGGTCTATGGTTAAAATGCCTTTAAAATTACATCAAAACATACATCACACCAAGATACAATAGTGAAAATAACCTTTCATCCATTTTCGTAAGAAAATAATGCTATTATATAACGGAAATAGGTATAATACCGTCACTAGCTTACCATGTGGAAAAATACTGATATTATAAGACGGAAATAGGTGTGAAGATTGTACCATCATGAACTTACGATAAGGAGCTCTTTACGTACTTTCAGATGTTAAACCATAAGCTCTCACAAATCGAAACAAACAAAACCATCCCATCCCGTCATCCCGAAAGTCAATCCGTTATTAAAGTTATGCTGAAACAATACGGGTTGGGATTAAGCGGCGAACTTGCGAAAGCTGTGGAAACAGGGTCCGCGTTAAAATGAAAATCAGTATGCTTAACTGTTAGGTTAATTAACGTATTTACAAAAACAATGCACCCTTTATACTCTAATGGATCTGGATGCGAACAGACATTATAGCTCAAATTTAGAGTTACAGTTGAAACTAAATAATCTGTTACACAAAGGTTTTGTCCCTGTTTATACCAAACTGACATGTAGGAGACAAGTCAGAGACCAACCAGATAGGAAGGATGTAGAGAGGAGTGCGGCGTACAACTCGAACAAGACTAGACGCTATTAAAGGTAGACTCCAGCCTGAGGGTCGTTGAATTAAGCAAATCAGGTCACACGATGGGACCTTACCATATATGAAAGGAAGAAAGAAACATTTATTTTGCAAAGTAATACTGCAACACCAAAAAAAATGTAAAAACAAAAGTTACATAAAAATAAAATAACGGATCGATGCTGCAATAAGTACTAAAAAAGGGGCTCTCACTCAGTCTGTGTTGCGGAAGACCACGACTGCTAGTTTTCACTGGGGTCCAAGGTTCGATAGCTCAGACAGATGCTGTGTGATCGTTATTGTACTAATATATCGGATTAGTGTCAAGAGCTGGTTACATACTACTTGTATGTAAAATTTGAAAAAAATAAAATTACAGAACAACGTGTAAATGGAAGCTTTAAAGAAAAAAAATATTAAATTTAAAATTACAGATATTCCAAAAAAAAGGGAGAAAATATGTATGTTCTATTAGGAATCTATCATCGCAATGTTCTTAAAACCTTTCAATCATTTTAACCCCTTATTTTATTCAACCCCATCATTTCATCGATCCCAAAAGCTATAGGAAAACAATATAAGGGTCGGATTAGGCTGGGAACTTTAAAGGGGCAAAATTAAAGTTGTGAGGGAAACTGGAAATGAAATCTGAACTTAACAGAATCCGCGGTTTTGTTAATTATCGCTAATAGGATAAAGCGGTCGATAGCGCGGAAACGTAATCTTTAAAAGGTTTTGCTTTTAAAAGTTTCTTTAACAGTTCACACACCGCCATATGATCCCAAAGTAGGCCGAGCCATAGTCTGTACCATAGAAACCAGACTGATAAACTTACGTAAAATATAGATTTCTAAATACTCATACAGGGTGTTGATTTAATCACCTGTATCCTTCTAGGGCGTGAACACTACCATAGTAGTAAAACAAATCTAAATCTATACACTACAATGTTGCTTGCTGAATGTGCGGGATTGGATGAAAAAAAGCATTACAGTTATAGAATCATAAAGTCTATTGATGGCCAATGAAATATTCATCCTCATACAAACGCAACTCACAAGCGTGGGCAGGGTACGAAGTAAAAATCCACGCTTGATATTGGTCGTCATATAATCGACCAATCAAAGCGTGGCGGATACGTGCACTATCCCTAGTAATAACCAATGACAATCAATTTAAGCAATGTTTTTAAACTAATATTTGTCGTACGAGGGGAAGTGCTATGAGCAGTCAATAGGCTTCATATAGTCTTTGCAGTGGTGAGTGATCGCGGTGTGCGTTTTTTTTTACCAAAATTATGTAATTGGTTTAGACGCGTATTCATTATTCTTCATTATACTAAGTGTTGCTGGTTGGTGGTAAGGTCCCATCGTGTGACCTGACTGGCGACCGCCAAAATCCCTCTTTCCACCCTTCCCATCCTGCACAGCATATTCCCTCTCTTTTAAATTCAAAGCCGGCGAGCATTGGCGACTCCTCTGGTGTTGCAAATATCCTTCACTTGGCTTAAACACAAAAAAACATACTAGTGCAGACAAGGCAAACTTAAACGTAGGCAGCTGTAGGCTTTAATAAATCATTGCAATCCGCAAAATCCTTCAAAACAAACTCTTTTCATTTGAGAAAACTCTTTCGGAGTTGTTCCGTTCGGTTTTCACGCCATCGGCCGCTCATCCTATTAGTGATAATTAAACCAAACCGAATTCCGTTTTCATTTTCATGTTTCGTTATTTAGGGTTCCCTAACCAAAATTAAATCCTTATCCGTCATCCATTTCGTTATGCTCCTGACTACTACGTACAGGGGGATAACCACGATCTTTTAGAAAAATATGATTGTTAACGTTTTGTTTCAACATTAGAATGATTTAGGCTCCAACCGCTACCTGCTTAAACAGTACTGTTATAATTTGTCATGTCAACAATATTCCGCGCAGGCGTTCAATGGCTAACAGGTTAGCGGAGCTCCCATTGACTGACGTCATGTTCGTTAAATTTGATTACTTGTAAAAATGTCACATCATAGACGAATGATTTGCCGTGACGTCATTACAACTCCTTATCGAAACAATTTTAAAAGGAAGCTTACATTATACGGAAGCGTATATACGAAGTAACATTAATATAATACTGATTTAGGGCATGGTACCTTAAATTACAGTTTATAGCGGATAACCTGACCACGACATACTAGGCACTTTAAGTTATTTGCATCGCGCTAGCAGGTAAATCAGACCACGATATGCTTAATTTTTTATCCATATAGCCTTTGATTTTTAAAACACACTTATGGCGGAAGACTTTCATTGAACTTGAATGCGGCAGCTGAATAGAATTAGATAGATAGATAGCTAGAATACTCTTTATTGCACACCAAACAAAAGTAATACATCATAAAAGAAAGTATTTAAATTAATGCATGCTTTTATTTTTTTTAACATTAAGGAATTATTAACTCCTATACCCAGTCTAATCTATTTTTTACGGTATGAGCTATTTTAATGACAATATTACAGTGACAGATAATCATTGCATTCAGCTAGCAATAAGACAATCGGTCGCTCCGTGATTACAACTTTTCACATCAGCTGTTGTTGAGTTTACGACTTCCTAAGTGCCACGTAAATCATGCGGAAATAGGATAAATTTTAAATTAATTTTATTGTGTTGTATGTTGGAGTAGTACAGGTAATTAAATCGTCAATCTGTATATGAAATATAGTCATGAAAGTGTAATCAACTTCATAAATTATAATTGAGATGCGTTTTTCATTAAAAACCAATGAATGCTCACATTTTCTGCTTATAAAATTTCCTGACTCAAGTCAATCACTTCACCCTTCGGAACCCTTGACTATGTGTGGTCAGACACGCTTAGCTTTTTTAATTCTCACAGTTCCCTTAATTCGACCCTTGTGTTATTTCGGGATAATTTTGATTGCGAACTGACTTCGTATCTTGGGGTGGGATTAAATTATTCGTTGGCCTCGTTTTATGTTAGTATCTTAATACCTATGGTTATGGATTTTATTACAAACTTCATTTAAATAGCTCACGTAATTTTGTCTGCATTAAAATAAGTTTCTAATTTTGTCTTTAATAAAATAGGTTTTATAATGTTATATCCGCTTAGTAGTCATTCTATTTCTGGCTAAATAAGCCTTGTTTGCTATTTTAGTATTAGTGTCAATACAAAGAGGACAGACAGATGGTTCAATGGGAAGATGAACAAATAGACAAATAGACGGATAAACGGACGGACGGATGAATAGAGAGTTGAGAAATAAACGACCGTATGAACGAGAAGTCTAACTTGACGTACAGGCAAACGAATAGGCAGAAGATGAACAGCCGAAATACAATGAACCAGAGATGGATAGACAAGACTGTTCGAAGCGACGACGTGAGACCCTAAGTTATAAAAGTTCATTCCACCATATATCCGGATATATTACAGAACTTTGGACAGAGGTAACGCTTTAAACACACGAATCTACTAGTAGATAGATAGATGGACAAATGGATAGACGAATAAACTGTGTACTGTCGGGCAGATAGACTGACTTACAAAGAGACGGATAGACTGATAGAAGTCGGCAGACAGATGAAAAGACAGAAAGGTGATCAATTAGACAGCTGGACAGATGGCAGTACGGAGTGACAGGCAAGCCGCCAGATGGATCGATAGACCGACTGCCAAAACGAAACCATAAGGGTTTTTGCTGCGGAATCCCAAAAAGCTAACGAACGAGATTCTAAGAAGCATATTATAACTATGTGATGTAATTTGAAATTCCGCCGACGCGGCGCGGACGCGTGCAACCGTTAAATGAATGAACTTTTATAAGTTAAGGTCTCAACTCGGCGCTTTAATACCGACTTTGAGGCTTCGCTTCTATGATGAACAGCGCCCTTACTTTTAATGACTTTTCGCTAATATTCAAAGGTTCGCTTTTGGGGCGAAAAAAGTTTCGGAAACCGTGAATTTTGAGCCTCGATTAACAAAAAGATACTACCGTTTAGGGAACTCCAATACACTGTTATGGGTGCGGAATCTTTTGAAGGCTATATTACTTTTTACTGCTTTTCGCTTTAGATACTGATGCTTATGCAGTTTCACCGCGCCAAAGTTTAAATTTCCAAAACGTTTCGGAAACGGATGTTCAAATTATAAAATAAATTAATGTTCTATTTTGCAGTTTTCTAGACACAGTTATTTTAACAGTGCGTTGATAATCGGGTTGTTTCATTATTTTCTAATGGCCCTCTGGTCCATTTGCTTTATGGATTAATAACAAGTCCTGCCCTATATTTCAGTCTTGAAAAGGACTCAAATGGCTCGTCACATAAATATACAGAAAGAATATTTTATATATGTAGCATCTCGTAATAAGCACCAAAAATTAATGTGCTTGTGCATGACTTAAGACTTTAACTCTACGCTTTCTAATTTCTATCATTTCTATCATTATAACAATCAAGATCAAGTAACCAAGATTGATTCCTGCTATTTCGTCCCAGGTGACTTGGTAAGCTTTTATGCGCTAGGTATATTTGAACACTCCTCGGTGACTTGCGACAGACTTCGGTAAGCCCCTTGAGTGGCGGAGGGTGCGGTTATAGAAATGCTGATTCCTATCCAAAGTGGGTCGTACTTTGAACTAAAAAGTAAAATATTAGATATCTGCGTTCGTTCGTGCCTGAGGATTTCTCTTGATTTCTCTGAGATCCCGTTGACCACTACTGCAGGTACCTACACAATTTAAACGTAAAATATTTTTTTTAAATCGGTCGACAATATAATTGACGAAGATATCGTTGAACATACAAAAAAACATATAACCGAGCACAGAATCTTCTTTTTTAAAGTCGGTTAATGAATTACTGGGCTGTCGTCCGGAAACCTGGATTTTTTTTATCCGGATACTATCAATACATCATAAAAATATTTGCAGTAATGAAAAAAACATTATTAATTTAATTTTCTGTACATATAAAATATACATTACTTGGTCCTGACTGTGTACGCAGTCACTAATTTACGTAAAATAAACTTAAAGTACAAAATATTAGCATTATTGTCTATTCAATCTGGACAATATGTCAAAATCAAAATAATTTACTTTAATCATTGTGATCAGTGTCATGTTAGTCAATAACAACTTTTATACACTCAAAAGATACGAACTTTAAACCGGTCATAATTGAATTCCACACTGATATGTAATAAACACATTCCGTCTGCATTTAAAACACAAGCATTCGTTTTAAAAAGTGAATAATTTAGTTCGCTAAGAGGGCGCCACTCGTGTTCTTGTCATTTGCATATTGTCCGCCGCACTGGACGGTCGTCGGTCGCTCCGCTGGACAAAGAGATTTTCATAATTTAATTCTGTTTAGTATAATTGCCTACATATTTCCTTTTCTGTCTACCGCTCTGCGTTTTATTTGCATATGAGAATGCAATTTCTCTCCTCCATTCGTTTTACTTAAACTAAAATTAAACCGAACTCATCCCTTGCATTCATACTCGTAAACTAATATTATTCATTCATACACTCATATACTAAAATTACTACTTTCAATTAATTTGATTACAAATAATCAAATAAAGTATAAATATATTTATTAACGTTTCATGACATTTGAATTCATAAAGCCAAATTTAATACAAATAAACTAAATTATCTTCATCACCGATCAAATAAAAGTAATTATAAACAATTTTGGATTAGTATAGAATACTCTGGCACCATTTCTTCGCGGTGTAGATAGACCAGGGAAAAAATTGCGTTCTCAGACTAGAAGTCTGGCTTCCAATCCTAGACGCGCATCTCTTTGGTTTTTCGAAATCAAATAAATAAAAAATATTTTTTTTTTAATAAATATCCTACATCTCTCCCAAAATATTCCCCAAACCGACCATCGACACTTGGCTAGCGCAGTAGTCTATAAATTAATTTATGGCCTAGAGGAGACACAGTCAAACATGTGGAACAATAATGTGCTGATGATGGAAAACGACGCGAATCATTGGAGGAAAGCAGTCAACTGTCTTGTCACGTGCGAAGATCTATCCGACATATCTGTAACAAACAATGAACCGTCTCTACATAGTGTTTACAAACACTTAAGGTATTTGCGTTTCTTCAGAGAATTGACAGTCCCCTTCTACAATATGTCCAAGATACTCAGAGTTGTGGTGATCAGCGCATACAGTGCCTTACTTTTTCATCTCATAAAATCAATTTTTACGAACCATGATGTCGAATACTTGGAAATCAATTATCTTTTAAGAACTCCAGGAACTTTGAAAAAGATATATCGTCAAATAAAGAAAAATCGAAAGAACATAACAGCTCTTACGACTCATTTTAAAAGACCAAAAAGATTACCAACGGATTTAAAATATATATTAAAGTGGACAGAAGCTTTCTCTCATTACAGTTCATCCATATTTAGAAATGGCCAAAGCGCTTTTCTGAGTTACAATTGCTCTCAATACAATTGTTTTATAACGAATGACAAAAGCCTATTGACTGATCCAAGGTACTTCGATGCTATTCTCTTTGACGTAGAAAACAATTGGGACGCTCATCCCCCGTTGAGAACTCCATATCAAAAATATATATTCACAGCATCAGAATCAGCCGACAACTATCCCATCTGTCATCCATCTTTTGACTCGTATTACAATTTGACTTGGAGCTACAAATTAGATTCAGACATACGCTGGTCATATATTACAATTCAAGATAAAGAAGGTAAGTTGGTCGGACCTAAAATCAATATGACCTGGATAACTCCAATGAAACCGACTCCCAAAGATGTCAAAAAGAAGTTGAAAAGCAAGAAAAAAGCTGTAGCGTGGTTTGTTTCAAATTGCTACTCAAAGAACAATAGGGAGAAAGTCGCGAAGGATTTATCGAAATCTTTAGCGAAATATGATCTTAAAATAGACGTGTATGGTTGGTGTGGAAACCTTACTTGCCCTAGAGATCGAATAGACGACTGCTTAAACCTTCTTAGAACGGATTACTACTTCTACCTCGCTTTTGAGAACTCTATCAGCGAAGATTATGTTACAGAAAAGATTTTACATCCCCTATTACATTATACCGTCCCTATAGTCTACGGCGGGGCGGATTATTCAAGGTATTGTATAGGTTGTATTGTATAGTGAGCAGTGATAGTTTGCCAATTAAGAATTGCGGCCCCACTCTGGGCGGTGCAGGTTCGAACCCCATGCAACCCTCACTTCTAAATGATTGCGTAATGCGTATAATTATGATTTGCTTTACCGGTGACGTAAAACATCATGAGGACTAGATGCTTACGAGTTCTAAATGTTCTCAAATGTACCCATCCGCACTGGTCATAGTCACTATAGCTATTCTCGTGCCCAGTAGTGGGACTATAATGAATAGATATTGATTATTTTTTTAAGCATATTCTAATATAATAAATAAATAAAATAAAACTACGTGGTAGAGACTATGACCATTGTTTTTCACTAATCGGAGTCTCGACTACGTCAAGCGTAGTAACGGTTTGTTATTAATATTTTACCTTATATTTCTAGGTTTCTTCCACCAAATTCGTATATAAATGCTGGGAAACTAGATTCTCAAACCATCGCATTCTTGATATCTAAGGCAATTAAGAATCGTGAAGAATACTACAACTACTTCAGGTCCGTACACAAATTTCTATTACTACTGCAGTACAAAAGCGACCCTCATAAAACCTGTTAAATTAAACAAGGGGCATGATAATTAATAATTATATGTAATGCAATAAAAAAGTAAGAAACTTTGGCAAACTAATCCAAAAAGACTCTAACGGTGTGTACCGCTCGGTCTCACAAGCAGGTCTGTACATGTGGGATCATTAGAGTCAGAAGAGCGAAAAGAGAAAAAAGAGAAGGCAATATTCCAAATATAAATAGGCGATAGCGACTATATTGCTTACTGCCGTTTTAGAGCGCTGATTTTATATCAAGTAATATATGACTCAAAAAAAAATATTTTTTTAGATGGCACAATCATTATGTGTACAAGGAAGTTCCACAAGAAGCGGATGTGTGCGTTCTGTGTCGGACACTGAATGACAATACAAAGAAGGAAACTGTTGTGAAGAAGTTCAGACAGTGGTGGAACCCTGAATATGAAGAACTCTGCAAGGCTGAGTTGAAAAAGAAAGTCGTCGACGTGTTTTAATTGTTATTTGTTAAGTAGCTTTCCACCCGCGGCTACGCACGCGTGAATTACACGATTTTAACTATTTCCCGTTCTGGCCTAAAAGTGTAACTTCATATAATGATTTAACCCCCACTTCATGCAATAACCCATATGACTGTAGGAGGGGAAGAGGGAATCTGGCTCTCACGCGCACTACCGGATCACGACAAGCCGCTATTGACGTTAGACTCCGGCCTGAGGGTGATCGTTAGCCAGTGAGCTCATACGAACGGAGCTTAACACCAGCAAAACAATTTCTTCATTATCTTTATTGATTAAAAAAAATTGCTTAAACATTTTGCTATATATCATCTCAGCACTGTCATATAATAATTCCTGGCCTATATAAAAAGTAGATAGAATCTGAATTCTCGGATTTTCTGAATTCTCGGATTGATTGATCAATCCGTCCGCTATTCAGTTATTTACGGATCTTGTCCGGAACTTGTCCGGTCATCGGACATCCAGCCTCGTTGAGAGTGGTATGGCGAATATTAAAGCTTCTTCGCCGATCTAAGTTCCAAGTACCTACAGATTACGTGATTATCAGGAGATGTTAAATCTTAAAAAAATCAACTTCCGTTTGTTTGAGGTCACCAAACTCAAAGTGGGTTATTACGCTATTGGACTCAAGTGCCGAAGAGTATTTGTTGGCATCTGAATCTAACATTATTTGCAACCATATTTTTACAACTTTCTTTAGTAAACAGTCACTGACGTACTCACACTACTCTTTCGTTCAAATACCATGGTATGTAATATCAGTCTATTTGAATCAAACACTAAAATGATCGTCAAAAGCTCCGACTACTATGTGAATCTTGCGTTTGCACGTCGATTTAAATCTAGCTTAGTACATATATTTAGTATTTAGATTTAAGTGCCAAATGGTGGATGAAAAATTCCTCATTTTCTACTTAACAAAGAGTAAGTTAGCCGTAAATAAACCTATTTTGAAAAATTTTGAACGAACAAAATTTTGCAGCGAGTGACATTACATACACTTCTGCCCTAAAATATTTAAGCCGCTTGCACAAAAATGACAAAATCTTTAGTATCGCAAGCAGAGCCAGGGATATAAACTAGTTATAAATAAATTTGCTAAGTATTTAATGTAAATGAAAACATTGGAGGTGAGTTCTCAAAGCGAGCGGACTGTTTGCGTCGCAGAGCGTTGCAGCGCGAAGTGCGCTCAAGTTATGATTGGAGCATCCCGACTTTCAGGACGTCTTTCCGTACTTTTAAGAAACATATGGATGTGCTTATTTCAGATTTATTGCTAAATCAGATAATATCACACTAAGTAAACCAGCAATGCCGCAACAATCCTCGCTGCCTTACGTCAGGGGACAACTAAAAATCAGCACTCCGTTGAGTTGTTCATATAACAATAAATCAATAATGAAATTCGTTCAATGACTCGTTTGGCACAATTCTCGCACCTCAAAAGGGCTAGAAGTTCCATCCTCGGGCAGACATTCGAGTATTACCGGACTGCACATGTTGTCTTGGCTGAACGCAAAAATATATTTTTTGAACCCGAAATCAATTCTATCTCCCGAGTCTAAATATTAACTATTCAGGGACTCGCTTAAACTTAAACACACACAAACATTTTTTTCACAACCGGTCCAGGTCTTTACGAAGAGTTTACAATTATAGAAAAAAACATGATATCATAAAGTGTAGATGTATTTACTTCTAATTGTCTTTATTTTTTACCTGAAATAAATCAATTGGAATGTCCATATAACTGCCTTACCTTAGTTTGTAGCGAGCCGGCGAGTAGCAACGAGTTAAATAAAGTTTTCAGCTCCAATGTTCGTATTTGCGACTAATGATGTATGTTATAAGCAGACTCGCATATTTTACTGGGAATTTTAACTTAAACACACTTCGCGAAGCGAACTTTAAATGAAGTTCTTAGAAAGTATAAGTTTTCTCTTTCATTTACTTTGATTACTACTCGACTGGTTTCTCAGGAATGCAAGATGACTTATTCCTGTTTTATTTTAAATTGAGACTGTTTTTAAATTAATGACAATCAAAACATTATATTTAACTTTTTTACAATTAATGTGACAAAATAAATAGTTTAAATTATTCTTTTAGTATTTTTGTTTGAGGCATAATTTACAGAAGTTTGACTTGCGTGATTACTTACGAGTACTTCGTTTTGTAACTGTAAAATCATAATTTTATTGTTTATGATATGAAGCAGTAAACGAACATGCAGGCTACCTGACGGTATATGGTCACTGCCATCCATGGATATTTGTAACCAACACCATGTAGCACAAAAGTCCTACGTGAACTCAATCACAAAACCGTTGCCACTCCTAAGTACTAGGATATCCCTCTCATAAATTATGAGCCCGTATCT
>DWNK01000299.1:0-12520 GCA_018250315.1 Hyalothyrus neleus pemphigargyra | reverse complement strand
AGTTGTCATATTCCGGAAGTGCGCCTGAGAGCCAGAGAGTCTGTCTTTCCACCCTTCTCATCTTTTATTTCTTATCCCGCCCTTTTCCGTTTAAGCCGTTAGCCGTTTAAGCCGGCAAGCATTGGCGACTTCTCTGGTGTTGCAAATGTTCATAGGCGGTGGTGAGCACTTACCACAGATATCTCGCCTGCCTCTTCGTTGGCTTACACATAAAAAAAACCTTCTTTCTTGTATGTAGCCTTAACCATCCAAACACGTCGCTACAGTGAATCGCGCGCAGTCGTAGCCGCAGCGCTAATTAAACTTTGCAACACGCGCGTTACTTCTCGAACCACTGCGAATCGCGCCGTGCATAAATATTTACACCTTTGTAATTAATGCATTTCGCTCGTTGTTTAAATATTAGTATGCATTTCGTTTGCAGAATAGAAAAATATTTGTGCTTTGCAGACCATTAATATTTGCAAACGACTACTACTCTTGCAATTCTGGAGTAACTTATAACGTTTTTCGTTGTATTTCTACTTAGCCACGCCCCGGTCCAGCACACAAAAATAATGCTATTCAGAATAGGGGCAGCGCTCGTAAATCGAGCATTAAAATATTACAAAAAAGAATGTCTAGGACTGCCTGACTGATTAATCTGATTTCTAGGATTGACTAAGAGTCAATTATTCCTTAATAATCCGCATCCTGCTATAGTATGTTCTCGAATTTCTCCAGTTGAATGGAGAAACACGAGCTCAGCAGTTCAGCAGCAATTAATTATTAAGTATATACTTTTTTAAAACTTCTTCACCCTCCAAGCACGACGTTGCAGTGACTCACGCGCAATCGCCCCCGTAGCGCTAATTAAACTTTGCAAATTGTGCGTTACTTCACAAACCAGTAAAATCATTGCGAATCGCTACGGGCATAAATATTTGTCATTTGCGCGTAACCTATGGATATTAACGTAAAATGCAATTTAGGTACTGATCACCATTATAAATAAATAAGTAGTGTATGAATGCCGGCTCTTACATGCGACGATAATCTTAGTAGAAGTAAGAGTGACAACGTTTGGAGTTGGTTGCAGATATCCACTTGTATGTCCACGGTAGTGACGATTAATCTGGTGGCCAGCTTGTTCGTTTACTTTTATATTTAGCAAATTGACATATTTTGCTTTGTTTCGAGTTTAAAATCACTAAGACAACTGAGTTGTATTTAAGTGCTTTAATCATATATTTGACTACAGAGTACTTCGCTTGGTCTTTTTTTAAATTATGGAAATTAAAGTATAACTTTAGATAAAGGCGAAGCATAACTTAGGTCATTTACGTAAACCAAAAAGAAAAGCGGACCCAAAACGGAGCCTTGAGGTACGCCAACCTCTACAGACACGCCAAAAGATTTGACTTCATTTACTCGTACTCACATTTTATTTTAAATAGAAGAGCTCGTTTGATATATTGCGCCAACCCTACCGCAAAGCGTTAACGTTGTACAAACATAATACGTTGTATCATATTACGCTGAATTTGGGTTAAATCCCGTTTGAAATCACTTCCACGAAGCACGAACGCACTGTTTCAACTCGGATTTAGTTTCTTTTTTATGACGGCTTTCGTATGTCCGTAAATTGCTTACGAATGTATGTTGATGGTTAAAAAATAACAACCAGGTGTCACGCCCGTTATATGAGTAATATTATTTTAATGCTAATGACAAAGTTAATTATGCCGTATTTTAAATTCCTTTAATCTGTCATTAAACTCTGTGCCCGCGTCTCCTGTTCTGTCTGGAACCATTTCTGCCTTATAGCACAGTATCTGCACTGCTGTTTGTGTTGATGGCTACTATGAACTGTGATGAGAGTGATTACTCCTCATGAGGACTATCTGACTGATGGTCCTATCCGATCGATAGTCCTCATAGGTAGCAATGCATTTGTGATTATCTTTACCATGGCTCCAGTGTCATTGAGGGTCTATCACAGATTTCCTGGGTCCTCAATAACACAGTGACCACTTCTTTTAATTATAAGCCTAACAAAGAGGGAGGCGGGCTACCTGATCGTCACCGTCGCTGTCTCCGTGACTGTCGCCTACGCCTATACAACACCAGAGGAGTCACCAATGCTACGCCGGATTTTAAGAGAAAGGTAGGATTTATAACGCACGCCCCTCGGGACAAGGTGTCTTTTAAGAACAAAAAGGTTCCTCGAGGATACTTCGACAAAGGCACAGCAACGGGAGACGGACGTTGGGAAGAGGCTCACAGGCCCACTACCAGAACAGGATAAGTTTGTTAACGGTAGAATCAGGCATGTTGGTTGGTACCTATGTAAACCACTTAACATCATGCCTATTTATAAAAAATGTCAGCTTCAGATCTAGAAAATTGCACAGATCATTTCTCTTATCCATATTATTATTATTATAAATGCGAAAGTAACTGTGTCTGTCTGGCTGTTACGCTTTTACGGTCAAACTGCTGGATCGAATGTAATAAAATTTAATATGGAGATAGTTTGGAGTATAACGATGAACATAGGCTACTTATTTTTCAAAAATCTACCCCTGTGATGTAGGGGTTCATTGATTATATTATGAAGTTACACTTTTACGCCAGAACGGGAACAATAGTCAAAATCATGTAGTTCACGCGGGCGATGTCGCGGGCGGAAAGCTAGTTAATATTATGAATGCGAAAACTTGTTTTGATGGATTAATTTTGTTAGTGTCCCACGCATACACGGCTGAATAATTGAATGCTGATTTTTTAATGATAAGCCCAACGAAATTACTCTCATTTCGTCAAATAAAGTTTTCTTAAAAAACTTCGATACCCTACCCAAATTTCGTCAAAAAAATGTCCATCAACGCGAAACGCCGCCATCTTGGCGACACAAACACAAAAAGAATTGTTTTCGCCGCCAAGTCAGTTCAGTCTGTTGGTTCTGTCTAATGAAATGCTAACTCGAAGCGTTCGGGAATTATAAAATATAATTAGCCAATATTTGCTGCGACCACCCCTCATTCGGCTGTTTTACATTTTTGTTCTGTATTCGTTTACGCAAATTTTTGCTTTTTTGTAGAGAAAATCGAAAATTTTGCGTACCTTCGGACAAAGATAATTGCACAGGTCAGCTGATATCCATACTAATATGTATTATAAATGCGAAGAAAACTCTGTCTGTCTGTTACGCTTTCACGAGTAAACCTCTGGACCGAATGTACTGAAATTTAACATGGATGTAGTTGAAGTATGGGAATGAACATAGGCTACTGTTTTCCCAAAATCAATACCTATGGTGTGAAGTAGGGGTGGTCGAAGCCGCGGGCGGGAAGCTAGTAATATTATAAAAATCGATAACATTTATCTTATTAATATTATGAATGCGAAATTTGATTGATTGATTTATTTTTGTAAGTCTTTCACGCATACACGGCTGAGCGTATTTTTTATGTATAAGCCCAACGAAAAAGCAGGCGGACTAAATGACGGTGAGTAGTCACCGCCTACGCGCCTAGTGGCCACCTATGAACTTTTGCAAAACTAGAGGAGTCGCCTATGCTACGTAGGCTTTGATGGGTAGTGGGATGGGATGGAGTGGGTAGGATGGTCAGGTCACACGATGGGAACTTCCCACCAGCAAATTTAGCACACAGATAGTTTATAACACGGATTAGCACGTAGGATACTTTTTATCACGGTAAAGGTTCCCGTGGGATAATTTAAAGTCCACGCAAGCGAAAAGCGGGACAGATGAATAGGCGACTATCTTAGTCCTCAGGAATAGTAAAGGATCTGCGACCGATTCCAGATATTACTCCAGTTCTTGTTTATGGCCACTTCCCATCAGGTGGCCAGCATGCTTGTTTGCTACTTAATACAAAAAAGTTATAGCTAATTTGTACAGGAAATTGGACAAAAAGTAAAATACAGCTAAGTCTAACTGACATTGAATATTAATCGGTGACGGATGGAACTCGCATCGAAATGGTGCTGGTCGACCTTTAAAACTTGTAGTAAGTCAACATGAAAAATGTCTAAGTTCACATTCTATCAAATGCATGTGTTTATTATCAAAAGCATTGTATAAGCAGTCTAGTGGTTGAGAACTACCTCAATCTGGGAGGTCCGGGTTCAATTCTCAGGTGGTCAACATAAAACGGGGCAACAGAAATAGCGGGATTCTAGACAATTCTTTTTTTAAGCCGAGCAAAGGCAGGCGGGCTACCCAAGAGTAGGCGGGCCACCTATGAACATTTGCAACTACGGAGAAGTCGCCAATGCTACGCCGGTTTTGAAGGGAAAAGAGATGGAATAGGAAGCATGTGAAGGGTTGAAAGAGAAATTCTGGCTTTCAGGCGCACTACCGAAACACGCTAAGTCGCTAGTCAAGGTGGACTCCGGCCTGAGGGTGGTCGCTAACAGTCACGTCACAGGTATGTAGGGACCTGAGCCAAGCAATAAGATAACAAAGCTGCCAACCAAACTCCTAAAGATAGTAAACGAGTCGAACAAATACCACAAGGAATCCATGTGCAGCGGTGACCGGAACCATGCGTAACATCTGACGTCACGTTATCAATGGAAACAAGTCGTAAATCAACGGGCAAACACTTTCAACTGTTTCCATTGTTGGTACGAGAACATGAAAGGTACATCGTGGAAAAAGCCGCACTGAGGCAAATGCGTCGCAATTTCCTTGATTGCTACTCAAATGTTTACTTACCTCAGTATCAAAATTAAATTAAAAAACTGAATATTTTTTTTTTCCACAAGATTTCTTGACACCCTAATATTTTATACAGAAGTAATAGAAGCATAGAACAGTGACATCGAACTCACAGGAACCAGAATCACTTTGAGAATCAACAGGCCCCGAGGATAGGCTGTCAGAGGCACCGCAACAGGATGGAAAGGAATTCTGGGTATCAGGCGCAATACCGGAACATGACACGCCGGTAGAATACCGGCCTGAGAGTAGTCATTAGCCTTACGATGAGTCCAAATCTTAATTATTTTGTAATAATGCATTGTATACTGTAATGAAATGCAAAAACGTGGTTCTATTATTAAAGTAAGTATTCTCTTGGATACAATTGTTTCGCTCTAATCAATCTGTATTGAACCGTGTGCAGTTGAACGCACGAATATCTTTAAGTGCAGACAAGCCCTCCATATGACCTATTTACATCTTCGTGATATGTGATAAGAATGCAAAGACTGTTTGAACCCTGCATACAAATGGTATTGATGAAATACCACTAGCGATATCCAATGACTCACTTCATTTCAAAGTTGGCATTGCATATGGAAACAATTTTGTGAATCTGCTGAGACAATCTTAACTATTATAGGGATGGAAAAGAGAGGCCACTATTCATAGTGACTGAGAGAGAGACTGAGAGATCACAAGTGAACACCATCACATATTATAGTAAATAATACCTTCAATGATGTTAATAAAATAAGTGACTAGAGAGATAGAGAGCAGATATATCAATCAAATGATTGTAGACTATTTTATTTATATCTATTAATAGGAGTATGATTACTTATAAATCGTTCCTGTAATATTATTGTAATTTTTTTGTGTTTTATCATAACACCCTCCTGTTGTGCCTCTCTGAGGAATGTGCCTTGAAAACCATTCCTGCTGCTTTAAGTAACAACTCTTCGACCAGTCGGCTTTCACGGCAATGTCCTTGATGGCTTGGACTACTTGCTCTGCGTACACGTTTGTTACAATTCCTTCATAAAATATCTGCCATGTACCATCCTTGAGGGCTACATTGTTCGAAGTTAGCTTCCCTTATGCAAAATGATTACTTTCGAACTCTGTAATCATTATTAATGTCAAAGTAAGTTAAGAAATTTCATAAATCTTTCCGTATTTTGTTAAACCTGTTTTAGGGCGTGGAAATCGTTGTCATCAAAGTTCCTCACGCTATTCAAATATTTTTCCAGTTTGGTACATGCTCATTAATATCATAAGACTAACGCTTTTTTGGAAACAGATCTGCTTTTTAAACCTCATAGCATAGACTGTGGACTGGACCCATCCCTGTTTAGTCCACAATCCGGCATGCATAATGTAAGATTTTAAACGATTTGTACTAATTGTGGTAAACTCTCTTCTATATATGGATTTTCTGTATTTGTGGCAAGCAAGTGGCAGTTAATTTCGAATACACGTATACTCGTATTATTCGAAAAAAAGCATGCCTAGGACACGTACCTAGTCTATTAATTTAGGATGCCGAAATACATACATCTGGACTGTACCACTCAATTGATGTTCTTCTTTTCATTAATCAATTGATGCTACTTACCAGCAATCAACACCATTCCGCCATTGGTCGCTCCGGTGAACAGGGACCCGGCTGTGTCTGACGCAACATAGATTGCTTTCGCACAAGCTGGGTCCTTCTGTCTCACTCCCGCTGCAAGGTCTGCGTTGCTGCTTTCCTGCTCGCACCCAGACAGCGTCAGTCCCTGGACAATTGGTGGTAACAAAGGTTAATCAACGTTATTGAATGCGTATAAAAACGATAGACTTCTGTGAAATAATTAAGTATTGATACTGGAAACGAGTTAGTCTAATGCAAGACAAGGATCATTGAAATATTGCATCTTATGTTTACCAATTAATCTTATTCTAATCAAGCAGGCTTGTCGCATTATAATTCGAAGTACATTTGTTGATCTAGTGGAGGTGATAATAATTAATACTATCAACTGTACTTGAGGTACCATTTTTGGTTTGTTGTTGTATCCAGAGATTATCCTGAGGCTCCTGAGGATCCTGATCTTCCTTCATCCAGTAGCTCAGTAAATGTGGTATTAAGCAGTTATTTACATAAACTATGTCTTTAAGTCTGTACAACACTATATATAAGTCAGTCTTCAATTGACAATGAATAAATTATTAATTGTTGTTGTTGAGAATTCAAATTTTTAAAAAACTAGGGAGTTTTCAAGGTGCTACTTTAGCACCGCTAAGTTTTATCCTTACCAAAGAGTCCAAGGGCTTCATGAGTGGTATGCCAGCATCTATCTTCGCAGCATGAAGCATGGCTATCACTCTATTCGCACATTCATCTATTCCGATGGTCCAATGATTCGTACCCGGTCCTTTGGCTCTTCCCAAGACCGTGCCAGTTTGATCGCATATCACCAAGTTCGAGTGTGTAGCGCCCCTGCGAAAGAAATAATTTTATTAATATCCAATACCTATATATTAAGTGTTGCTGAACTCAACACTATCAAATAGTGTGCATCACGTAAGTTTTATTTGTTATTTAGTTCAGCAAGCTAAAATAGCGCGATATAATAATTTTATTTTTTATACATTTATAATAATAATTTATTTGAATAGTTACTTATTTGAATAGATACTTATCTTTACCCATTTGTATATTCAATACATTCATTCATACATTCAATATTTATTACACTACAGGACGAGCCCCGGCCAAACTTAGCTAATTTATTATTGAGTACTATTTGTAGTAGTAAGTACTATTTGTACTAGAAATATTTTATTAATATATAGATTATGTTTTTTCCTACTTCTAAGACGTATAAAATTTTGCGAACTTAAACTAAATATTTTTTATTCTTAAGATGTACATGTACAAACTCAATGAACGTCAGTTTGCATGATACATTTTTTTTGTTGTCATCGGTATACAGTAAATAACAAGATTCCGCCTTTGGTTTTGCCTTGCGTCACAATTAATGGTTTTTAATTTTCCTTCGAGCGTTAAGGCAATAATAATAACACTTTTATAAAAGCCGACGCAATTTTAACTTTATTTATCACTATATAACATGTAATCAATTTTATCTTCACCTTTATTGTTTGTTGTCTGCAATTTATTTATTTATAACTGTAATCTAATCGCCACGTAATTTTAACGTTACAACGCATTGAGTTATCTCGACAAAGATTACTTCTTCCTTCTATGTTATCGGAATATCATGAACTTGGCCTACAACTAGTGAGGTTAGACAAGATTTTATTAAAGGTTGTTGTCTTATAGGAAATTATCAGATTGTCTTTTTCTATCAAGTTTAGAGGTAATAAAAGCATCCTATCAGGTGTTAAGTAGTCAATGCCGCTATTGGACATGTACATAGAGTCATATAGATCGTCTAATTTTAAACTGAATGCTCCAAGGCACACACACAGTACAGATGATAAAAGACAAAGTTTATAATAAAAGTGGTGCAAATATAAATTATTTCACATATTGAAGAATTAAATTTAGTGGAAGGGCGTTTAGTTTTAAACTAGACCATCTTTCCCTGAAGGTAATTATAGCTATATTGCTACTCTTAAATTCTAAATAAAAATAATTTGAAAGGCAACAATATTAGCGAATAACACTTATCGAAATATTGTGGCGAATAAAACGAAATATATGACAATCTTAAAACATGAAAAAAGATAAGGATCGCTATGTTTCTTTGTGGAGGACATTCAAGGACGAGTTTCGATCTTGTAGAACAAGAAACAAAATGCAAAATAATAATTTGTAAGTGCTCTAGATCAATACAAAATTAACCAGTTTGAAGAATAAGAATATGGTAGCGGCAGGAAACATATTGGCGTACACCCTTCAAACCAGAACACAACATAACAAACAATGATACTATATGTTAGAATTCGTGGGACGGTAGTAGCGGCAAACCAAATACTTCTACCATCTTCGGCTGGTGTAAGGTCCGATGGATTCGAAGATCAATCGGACTTTATTGGTTTGCTTATATTAATAGTACCTAGCTATTGACTGTGGACAACATGTCAGTCTGGTCACTGCATCCACGTTTTTGAGCGCGACACAATGGCTTTATCTATCTATGCTCAAATCGAAGCGGTTCCAAGGAAAGAGAAATTAACTTATAACACTTAATGATGGCTTAAAGTCAATTGCGCACATGTTGTATTTAGGTTGAGTACAGCGGAAAATATTGCGGAAGGTCTTTTTATGTATAAGCCAAACGAAAAGGCAGGCGAGATACCTGATGGTTAATAGTCGCCGCCACCTATGAACATTTGCAACACCAGAGGAGTTTCCAATGGTGCCCCGGCTTTAAAGAGAAAATATATGGGATGGAATATGAAAGATGGAAAGGATGGGAAGTGGGATTCGTTCTTAGGCGCATTATCGGAACACGACAAGTCGCTATTCACGGTAGACTCCGGCCTGAGGGCGGTCGATAGCCAGTCAGGTTACACGATGAGACCTTACCACCAGTAAGTTACAGAACAGTTAGCCAAAAACCGTACACATTTGGTTAAATATCGATCGCTCTGATCAATATAATATGCGGGTTCGGGAAATAACCTAAGTTAGATACTCTTATTCAACGCAGTGAGAAATAAATTATATCGGTAATGCAAGTTACTGATACCTTATCTTTACGATTGTTTCTTGGAAGTCTGTTTGTTTTTCCGAGTGTCATTGGCTTTGGGCTAATGCTCTGCATTTTAGTCCACTGCTGATTCGGGTGAGCCTACAAACCTACAGTTGTAGACTTGAAGCAAACTCCAGGAACAGCGAATGCTCCTATACCGAGATGTTGCGATAAGTCGTCATTCATTATAGAAGATGTTGCTTAACTTTGTAGATCGTATTGGATCCCTGAAGCTAAGCTATCAGCTGTACCAGCGTCACGCCCAGCCATGCTGCAAGTGTAGTAGTCAATGGAGAACTTATATCACTGTGAAGACTATGGGACTTGTATGTATAAGAAGTCATCGCCGTCTATAGTCATTTACAACACCAGAGATGTCGCCAATGCGCCGGTTTTGAAAGAAAAAGAGACTCTGGCTCTCTAGCGCACCACCGGAAAACGATGAGTTTAATGATCCTTTTGATGGTAGATTTCGGCCTGAGCCTATTCGTTAGCTAGTCAGGTCACACGATGGGACCTTACTACCAGCACTGACTTCACAACATACCTACAGGTAAAGGTTTCCTCATTATTCCATCACTGGTAAAGCAATAAATAATTTTATTTTGTGCATATGAATTCGATAAAAGTTATTCCTTCACTGAAAAGCAATAAATAATTTATATTGCCATATGAATGCGAAAAATCATTAGATAACTGAAGTTTACAACCTGAGCTTCTGTAGAATTTCTTCTACGCGTAAATAACGGGTTTAAATTTTATTATAGTAGTCTTGTTAAGCATACTTAACTACTGTGTACTTCCGTAAGTCAATATTTAAGACAAGTCTTGATTTCACATCACATGAACAATATGTGTCTAATCACTAGCAAATAACTAAACATTATTATCATCAACCCAATGTTGTCTCACGGCTAGGCAGGGATCTCTTGTCGCAATGTGAAGGATTATTCCATAGTCTACGCACACCAGTTTTCATCAGAAATTTTTGTAGAACTCGCAGGTATATAGGTTTGCTCACGATTTTGCCTTTACCGATACGGCTATCGGATTTGGAAAAACCAGAAGTCGTGCTTGGGATTCGAATCTGGAACCTTGGACCTATTCTTAACCACTAGAGTATCATTGCTTCTACTCAAAAATATTAATACGTAATATTCAAAATATACAATGATATCATGTAATATTTTGTCTACATCCACAAAGTTTGATTAGAGTGAAAGTGCTTTACGATTTTTAAATAACTATTAAATGTTTGGTATTCATTTAATTATTTTATAAAATACCTAATTGTAGTATTTTTATTTCTTATTATTATAATTAATTTTATTTCTTCGTATTCCACAGGTGTTCGACCCCTGACCTATTCTATTTGTTCTTATGTTTACGAAAGTAAATGCGTTGCCTAGCAATGGTACTAACAATCCTTCCTAGAAAGGGGTTCACAACCTTTTTTACCCAAACAATTTCAGACATTTTTGTAACTTCAAAATTATAATTACTAGATATATAAAGAGTTATAAAAAGACAGATTTAGTCTATGAATAACGTTTTTAATTTATATTATTATTATTATGAATTTTGATTGAAGCTTACCTTTCAATCACAATGACATATTAAGTCAAAAAGAAAGGTAGTACATTATTTTTTATTATTAAGTACACGGTACATACCTACATCATAGTGTATAATATTTGTACTCTATTGCATACCCATTTTCCATCCTGCTAACTTACTAGTGAACTACCCTTACACGAAATATTGCCTCGCATGATGTGGAGTTTTTTAGGTAATTATGCAACAAATAATATAGAGAATGTGAATGATTGATTGAGATAACTTTGATACGTGACGCGCGTACATGCCTCTGTGTAGCGCAATGCACAAGTATAGTGAAAGTAGAGTTAGTAGGCGGTAGAGAATGGTCACGCGTTAATTGATACGAGTTTCGATCAGCCGGCAGTGATTTTATTGTGACTATATTTTATTACTATATACTAGCTTCCGCCTGCGGATTTGTCCATGTGATTTTTAAATAAGTATATTTTTTATTTTTAATCCAATTCACGGTCAATGTGTAACTAAGCTAAAAACTTTTAAATTTGTAATATTGCGAACTAACGGGTGAGCTGACCTTATGGCAGAATATTCAACTAGAAAGCCTCAAGTTAAATTGATATGCAGCAATAACATTTGAGTTGAGGTTTGACGTTACGCGATTCGACATAAAGGAAACATACCGAAAGATATTTTTTTATGTTTAAATCATCCGAGTAGGTTGTTGGAGCAACAGCATGCACTACTGTTACAATTACAATTCGACACGCCCCCAGCCTGCGATTGATCGCTAGCCTTACCACCTTTCAGCAGCATATACACTGGTCACGCAAAAAATATATCATATAAAAGCATATATACAGCCGACCTGATTTAAGTCATCATTGCGCATGGGAATCTGTAGAAGACTTCTAATAAAACAGGAGGCTCTCCTGTACACTAAATAATATCTTCTTAAAATGTAATGACCGTATACACCCTTATAGCTCGAACACAATAGTACAAACACTTATGCTATAAAGTAAAAATGGTGTGATCATGGTCCAGCTGAGGGGAAACTATTAAAAGTTCTTTATGATACAGATGATTATTTTGCATATATTATGTAGCATATCATATCGTCAAGCGTCACAGCCATTTGGCTTGACTGCGTTACATTGCACTGACCTTTACGCGAACATTGTTTTACATAATTATTGCTGATCTGATATTATATCACATGTGCATCTTCCAATCAAGCGTGCTGCGTCTAAGGTCATATAATTGCTTTCCATGGAGTTTACGTCCTCTTCAGTTACAAAAAATATTAAAAAGAATTAAGCGGCCTTGTAGTGTTTAACATACAAACATAAAACCGCATTAAAACATAACACAGAACTCACAACCAGATTTTCTACTCGGTTATAAATGACAAGAAAAATGATTGAAGAAATTTTTATGATTCATTAAATAAGTAAATTCTAAAATAACAATAATAAAAAAAATTACGTATACTTTCTGATAACAAATAAATCTACGGGTCCTCCTTTCTGAAGTCACTTAA
>DWNK01000298.1:0-12525 GCA_018250315.1 Hyalothyrus neleus pemphigargyra | reverse complement strand
AAAAGGCCACGAACCTGTCTCCTCAAGTCGACATGCTCCTCCATCCGCTTTTTGTACGACGCGACGGTGGCCTCGAGCGCAGCCGCCTTCGCGGCAGTTTCCCGCAACGCGTCAACTTCGTCCTTCAACGCCACGTTTTCTGAAGCTGCTATCTGTCACAAACCATTACTTTATAATATTTGGTACTACAGTTATTATCGTGATATAACCTGTATACCACGATAATAATTAATTGCCGATTTAATTACCTATCTCCTTCTTGGAGGTGAATCTGACAACGATATTTATATTCGAAATTATCTGTTTATCAAAATATCCCTTTAATTTTTAATGCACACACATAGCGCGCTTTTGAACTTGGATTTGGGCACTAACTAGAATGAACTGGAGCAATAATCCATTACCTAAATTCGCCGTATGTCGGCACCCCGTAGAATAAAATTGATAATTTTTTTTTTAATTAAATATTGGTAAACTATATTCGTTCGTTTCATTTATATACGGAGTTGGTAAACTTTATTTAAAAATAAAAAGACAACATGTGTAAAAAAGAACCGAAATTGAAGGCATTACGCCTTACGACTCTTTGCTTTGTTAACAAAATAAGTACTCGTATAGGTACATTGGTGCCATAAACATTATCCCAACTCCCTGGCACCCTCAGAAAGTACTCAAAATTAGACTGTACTCACCTGCAATTCTTCGTTCCTAAGTTTAAGCACCGCAACTTCCCGCTCGAAGTTGTCCGCTCTCGCCCTTTGATCGTCCCTTTGCGACTCTACTTTATCGAGTTCCTCTTTGAGCGCGTCCAGTTGAGCCCTCATGTTGCTGTAGCGCAGAGTACCCGCGTGGGCGGGGCCTAGCGAGGCCCCGGCCTCGTCTATCTCCCGTGCTTCAGAGGCCTCATAACCAACAGCGGCTTCCCGCGCCGCTGTTAGTCTACTCACTTCTGCCAACAACGTCATTTTCTCCTCTCGAAGAATTTTAACCTAGAATACGACGGAAATGCCAATGAGACTTAATATCCTAGGTTAGGTTATTATATTATTTAAAGTTCTTACGCGGATTTTGAAATTTGTTAGACTCGACTATTGAGATACTCTCGGATATAAAAAAACTTCTGTAGTAGAAATAACTAAATTGAATGTAGTATAAGTAAATCTTACACCATTAAAAATAAAAGTAACAAATTTATTTTAATTATTTTTTATATTTTATTTCTATTTAGAGAGCAAGTGATAATTTTTTATTTTTTTTAATGATTAATGTGACTTAAGAAGTATTTGCGACAAAGGGTATCAGCGCTAACCAAGATACAGCTACAACTACGAAATATTTACATAAATGTGTCGAAATCGACTAAGCAAACAATACATTAATAACGATGACGTTATTAAGTGTTACGATTTTTTCATAAATGTATTAAATCATTTACACTGCGTTATTACTACTATTGTAGACGACAATATTGTCTGTTAATTCGTTTTTCGTATTTGTGTCGGAGATAATTAGTTTTCATGTGTATTATTTATTATGTTACTTTACTATTCACTATTTGTAAAATATTACTGTGTCATTAGCATTATTCATATATGACTCGACTTTATAAAGACATCAATACGGTTACAATGTTATATTATCTTAATGATTGATTATAAATGTGTCGAACTCGACATACCAAATATAAAACAACAGACTAATTTCAATTATTGTCTGTTAATACTTTTTACTTTAAACTACGAATAGTTATTAAATGTAATCAACTAACCTGTGTATCGAGATCGTGACACCTCTGTGCCAGCGCCTCCCTCATTTCAGCATCCGTCTGGTCTACGGGCGCAGCCTCCGAGTGCAAACTGCCACGATTCAGACCTAACGTTAATGTTTCCAGTTCCTTTCGAACAAAACAATCATTATTGAATAAAGCTGTGCCGTTGCAATCATTACTGGACTATTATGAAATTAGAATTCGGTTAACCAATTACGCGAATTGGGTAATCGCTTCGTCTAGAGATGCACTACTTAAACATCGCGCCGTGCGGCCGTTACACTTAAACACGTGTCGAATTGTGTTCAAATTGAACAAATAAAACATTACTGAATCACTGAATATTTTCAACAAATTCAAATACGCTGAATCTTAACATCGCTTTCTCCACACAGCGAACCAGTAGATTAAACCAGCTCGCATCAAGAGTTAACGATATAACATGCACTTCGGTCCGAATTCTCGTGATACAAGGACATTATATGTGCGTATCTAAAGCAACTACGTGTCTCAAACGAGCTCGCTATAACAATAACTAGGTATTCACTGAAGTGCTCTTGAGCAAGATCGTTTGCTAATTGAATTTTTTCAACGAACAAAACGTAACGCACTGTTTACGGACGTTACATAATTTTAGTGCACAAATTTCATTTTCCGCGGTCACCTACTAACACATTGTTTATAAATATTCATTATAATATATTATATAGTCATTATACGTTTGTCATTTTGTAACACTATTCTATGCAGTTCAAATTTACCGCAGGACAAAAACACTTTACATTTTCAGTTTTCACGAATCAAATACGCATCTCAGCGCAGTACTGTTTACACAATGTTTATAAATAGACACAGAGTAGTGGAGGTATAATTTGATTACCTGTATTGCTTGCATTATGGACCGTTGACATGATAACTCCAGCTCCATAATGCGTGTTATGTATTCTTCTTTCTTGATGCAGTTGACTGCACAACCTATTTGAATTACAATGACAAATAAGCATGGAAAAATTATTGAAATGTTCAATTTATATGCTGTTGACATACCTATGTAATGAAATTATTATTTTGACTCGTATTTGTCCTTCGCAAGTTAACGTTTGTTTTTACCACAAGGTGTGCAATGAGCTTCCTTCCGAGTTATTCCTGGGGCACTATGACAGTCTTCAAAAAATGAATGCCATGAAAAAGTACTCCTACAAAGCCGGCGATGACTGCTCTTGTGCTGCAAATGTTCATAAGCGGCGGTGACTACTTAACATCAAGTGACCCACCTGCCTCTTTGCCAGGTTTAATCGATACGAAAAATGATACTTTCTGAGTACTTTGTTGAATTACCACTATAACAACTATAAATAATTTGAAAGTACTTTCTTATCAACTACATGTAAAATAAATTATCAACAGTTTAAATTCACATTATTTGAATCAAAGGTAATGAGTAGCTTACTGAGCACCAACTGCAATAATCTTCCCAAGTCTGACAGATCGGCATTTTCAGCAATATTAACCACATCAGGTCGAGTAAACTCTTGCAAACTTAAATTCAAGATGTCTTGATGGTAATCTAAAATTGCAGAATGTATTCGGTAATTTAAATTAATAATCTGAATGCTAGGTGTGACTTCTTTCACATATGAGTTATTATTATAGTAACTTAACATTTCTCAATTATGTAACATACTTTATTATACGTTACGTTATAATGATTTTGTTATATTTATGATGTCTACTGGTTTGGGTTTGTATACTACAACTACAATGTTTGGGATACAAAATTATATTGATATTTAATACTGTGCAATTGTATTGGTTTTACTTTTCTTTTATTACCTAATCACTGTATCTCAAAAAAAAGTATCTGCAGTGCTCCAGTCCTCTATGACCCACAAAGATGTTAAATGTCTATCTCAGAATTATTTTTATCGAAGCACGATGCTTTAGGTATACGACACAATTAAAACAAGAACAAAGTACCTAAATGCTGGTGGTAAGGTTCCATCCTGCTACCTAACTACCTAGCAATGACCCTCAAACTGGAGTATACCACCAATAGTAACTTTAGCATTTCGTGCCTTAAACCCAGATTTGCTTTTACCACCCTTCCTATCCTGTTGTGGTGCCTTTTTCTGCATATCCTCAGGGCTTGTGGATTTTCAGTGTTTCAACCCCGGTCTTCCAGTGACCTCGGCTTCACGGCACCCGTACATTGTCTCAAGAGGTGTAGGCACAATTTGTAATAAATATTTCAAACAACTTTGTAATCGTAAACAAAAATGATTAAGCCTTTGATGATTTAAGAATCTTCTCTGAGATCTACCCATATAGATGTATGTTTATAAACTAATTATAGACCACTTTACATTAACTACATACCAACAACTCCTTCCAATATTTTTTTCAAATTGCTCACTTTTAGTCTCCAGTTATTCCCCACATCTATTTTAATTTTGGAATTCCATGCCGGTGTAAAGTATTCAGGTGCGATTTGGGTAAGGGCTTCTGCTATAGCCACACCATCAGATAATTCTGTAGAAAAAACATTGTTACTACAATCTTAACATACATAATATTATCGTGATAAGATTACTGTCAACAACAAAATAATACACAAAAAAAAATTACACAACAAAATAATGCACAAAAAAAGTTCTTGTAGTGTCAAGCCAGTGCAAGATGGTATCCTGGTATATGGTATCCTCAGGAGTATCAATGCATCTCATATAGTTACAGATATCTTTGGGTGGCAGTAATCAATGGTCGATGATGGCTTTAGTTTAAACATGTTTAATCATTTTGGTTACTTTACTACATACTACATCCTTCCTCAGCCTTCAATCTATGTTAATTAAAATCCATCACAGTCATTCACAATGATTTATATTAATAGATAATGGGAGTTTATAAATATTAAAAAAGAGCTCATTACAAATTTATAAGGATCAAATTATTTCATTTTTGTATAAGAAAGTCCATATTTATTTTTTGATACATTATCTGACAATTAGGACAATTTCAATGAGACAGAACCACTCCCAGACATATTGTTGTATTGACCTACCTTTTAAATAGTTTAATAACTAATGGAAATAAGCAAGGCTGGGAACCAGTATAAAAAGTGTGGTTAAGATCTATAAAATGCCGGTAAATAGATCGCTAATTCCTTAATGCGTTAAACAAATCAACAGTTTATTTTTAATCGTAATAAAGATTACGGGTTAGTATGCACGAACAGTTTTCAAACCCAAATTAACCAGTTAATTCCACGACATGACTACAATGTTGAATGCAATTAAAAAGGTGCAACGAAATTGAAAGCATCATCCAGTGTGGGGTATTCTGCATAAACGTGTTAAAACCGGTAAGGCACAACCTTTAACCGATATCCATTTAGGTTTGGGGTTAATGACCGAAACCCATTAAGAAATTTAATTTGTTTCGGAGCCTTGGTAATAAGTAATAAGAATTTGAAATTGTTAAGTAGAAATACTATCTTTGTGTGATAACTCCAAAAATTCAATTTAATAAAGATTAATAATAAACATAAGTTAAATATGTTCTTAAAACATTGCTGCTTAAACCATAAGATGTCTTAGAAAATGCATAATATGGTATTGTATACATAATAAATAGATGGCATATAATTTGTAAGCAGTTAGTATTTGAGCAGTGTTGACAAGCACTTGAGCTTATTAAGACAGGGTGTCCACTGCTAAAGTCCAAAAAAAATCCCTGACTTTTCCTGACCAATTTTTTAGGCTTGCAACATTTTCTGTCCGACGGAAAAAAAAAGGTCACAAAGTTTCTCATTCCATTCCAGGCCTTTTTTACAATTGTGGGCCATGAACAGTGTAGTTTCATTTTTCGCTGACCATTCCTCCATTTCCCTGACCACTTTGAGCTTCCCTGACTTTCTAAAATCTGGACACATGTGGAGAAATTTTAGGTAATTTTCTCTACTATGTGCAAGCTGTGCAAGGAACGGCCGCAGGGGACATCGATCAAAATCATTTATTTGCATAAACATGGCCCATAAGTTTACAAAATCATTCATAGCTATGCTGCCTGGCAAGTGGCAACTAACTGTAGCAAGACTTGCAAGGAATAGAACTGATAGTGTATGAACTTGTTGTGTACTAGTTATTCTATATTGCTTCATATCTGTCAATTTGATGTCGCGCTTAACACATTCACTGCCCACAATGCGTTAGTGCGTTTATGGCGTAGGCGCCTTGCCATATTGCCTGTGTAAAAGCACTCCATGAGAGGGGTGGGGGCGTGGTTATTTACACCGACATGAAAAGCATTGCATACATAAGGTACAACTGCAACTTGTACCCAACTAGGTAAGCTGTGGGGTTATGTGCGGTTCAATGTGCATTATGCAATTTAGTTCTTTTCAACTTTAAAGAAGTGGCCGAAGGAACATTATGAAGAAACAACAAAGAAATGGTGACTTCGCAAGGTTTTTATGATAACTAAAAAACATGTTTAACCTATTAAAATGTTTATATTAAAATATTGTGTAATGACAAAAAATAATTACAGAAAACAATGAAATTAACCAATGAAATTCACAACTACAATGTGCAGCACAAGATGTGCAAATATGAAATCTGCAAAGCCTCTCTCTGCACTCAATCCTTGGAATTCATTTTTGTTTTCCGGGTTAACTTGTAGGCGAAGGCATACTGTAAAAAAGAGTTTATTGTTAATTATGAACCATTTAGTAATAATAATTGTCCAAATGATATAATTTGGTTTATTTGGAAAACTGTAAATATCAAATTAAGTATGAGATGAGAATGCAGCTCCCTGGTGGACCATACCCCTCGTTGACTCTATGTAGTACTGGATTCACACTAGGGACTATGATATTAGCTACACCCTAGTTTTAGTGTTGTGGATAAAATAGACAATTATTATGGATTAATGGTAATAAACAAAATGATATCACAAAATTTACCTGCGAGAACGAACGAGCTAACGGTTGAAATAAAACCACTCAGAAAAGAGTTGAAGGGAAACGTGCCGACAAGGCAGCAGTACACGAACTGTATAACGGCAGTCAAGAAAATATATAGCAAATACGCGACGATAATCTTTAGCTTCTTGGGTGTTTTTGTGGTGTACTCCTGGTATAATTTGGGGATTACAGACATTAGAGAAGTCATTTTATTAAATAGTATAACCGGCGTTACTTTTTTACAAATTGACACAAAACAATATTTTTTAATAATTCATCAGATTGACGTGGTACTAGCCTATAGACAATATTTTCCACATAAAATATTGGTCTCAGTCAAAGAGTATAATAATATATATTACAGTAAATTTTGGTCTATGGACAATATACAATTATCATTTTTACACATAATATTCACAACAATTATGATTGCACCAAAAATCCGTTTGTGAAATATATAGATAGAAATCTAGAACATATATAATTTATAAATTTGAATATAATTTTTTTGAGAATGTTTCCTCTCAAGTTCAAGGACTACAAGAAAAGACTAATGGTTGACGACGTCCAAATTACATGATGCCATGAAGAAAAAACTAAATTTGTAATGTCATTGTCGATTAAACTGTCAATCATTCATATTCAATTTTCAATTCAATAGTGTCAAAGTCAAATTCCTAAAAGCATAAAATTGTGCATATCATTCCAAATTAATTGCTTGATATTTCTTGCATTTTTAAAAAACAATACGAAAAGTGAGGTACAATGATGAGTTTAGCTGAGAATTTTCCTGAGTATGCGGTTCCTGGAGCCAAGCAGGTACGCTTCGAACCATACGCAGACAACGGAGGCAGCATCGTAGCCATTGCCGGCGATGATTACGCTGTGATCGGGGCCGACACTCGGCTCAGTGCCGGTTTCTCTATTTACACAAGGGAGCAAAAGAAACTGTTTAAGTTGTCCGACCGCACAGTTCTGGGCGCGACCGGCTGCTGGTGCGACACGCTGACCCTCACCCGTCTGCTCCAAGCTCGCATGCAGATGTACGAACACGACCATAACAAGTCTATGTCTACACCCGCCGTCGCACAAATGTTGTCTACGATGCTCTACTACAAGAGGTTTTTCCCGTACTATGTGTCAAACGTCTTGGCGGGATTAGACGCTGATGGAAAAGGATGCGTATATAGCTACGACCCGATTGGTCACTGTGAACGCTCCAACTACCGCGCCGGAGGTTCGGCTGGTGCTCAGTTACAACCGCTTCTTGACAACCAAATTGGGTTGAAGAACATGGAGAATGTTACCGAAGCCCCTCTTCCTAGGGAAAAGGCATTAGCACTGCTGAAAGATGTGTTCATAAGTGCAGCAGAAAGAGATATCTACACTGGTGATAGTATTTACATTTTAGTGATCACTGCCAGTGGCATACAAGAAGAGAAGTTTGAACTGCGTAAAGATTAATGTTTTAATGTAAATAAAGATTTACTTATAATATGTTTTTTATTTATTCCAAAAAATATTATATTATGTGGCATTGATTCTATGTAATAAATAGGCACATAAACAAATAAACAGTTTTTATTAATTAAAATAATTACAAGGTAACTACTATAACTACATAATTTGTTCATTGCTATTTACAAATATGAATAAAACCAATTCATTAACAGTTAAATACATATATTAATTGTTTTTAGGCATAACAAATATATTTTGGGGGAAAATTTTCTCAACCATTTCCCTTACCGCTTCTTGCTTCGAGCCGTCTCCCATTATTGTAGCTTTTAATCTGGGTGGAGTGGTGTTGCCTGCTCTCAGAGGGTGAATATTGAAGCATAATTCTACTTTGTCTCTAGGTGGAACTGTAACTACTAATTTTTTGTACCCAGCAAAAATATATACATTTTCAGCTTCCACAGATAGACTCAACCTAACAGGAGTACTGGAATTGCCGGTCAATATACACTTTATTGGTATTGTTGTTTGCAGCTCTGCAACCTCAGGGTAGCTCACTTCCATTGATATTGGACACTCTTCTATCTGCACACCAGCTAATACAGTACTACTCTTCACAGAATGGCCACCAGTGTCACTCTTTCGTTTCCAAGTGATATTGTATAAGCCCACTCTAGTTGGAGGATCTTTAGGCCTATGCTTGGCTTGAAGGCAAACTGCATCAGATGCTACATTTTTTTCTGCTACTTCTAAGTTATTTATGCATGAAGGGGGTTTATCTTCATCTGAGTATCTGAAACAGTCCATTGGTTCCAATTCTGTGTCCAAAATGAGTAGGTCCCATGGACTTAAAATTTTAATTTGAGGCATAACAATAAAGGGATCCCCTACAAAGCATTTTGTGATTGGTTTAAAATTCAATGCTGCAAAATTTGTAGTTACTTCAAATGGTTTGATTACAGTAATTTTAGTAGTAAACTCCTTAACACACTCAAGTTTTGGAGTATCATGAAAATCTACATTATATGACACCTTTATTTGGACAGTTGTTGTTGCTGTTCTATTGGTTTTTAAGAAAAAGATATTAGAGTATTTGGAAGATTTATCAATATGACCGACTACAATTTTTAAAGGGTGAGGATGAGGCTCCCCTGGCTTGAGACTCAGATCTGTCACCGATTCTGGGTTTGGATTGTCTGGGGAGCTCAATAGGGCCAGTGATATTTTCATGTCATCTATAAAACTATCTTCATTATTTGTAATGGTAAAAGTAGTAGGAAACCATTCGCCTTGCAAGGCAGGAATAGCATTCTCTATGCTCATTGATAATCTGCATTCTCTAGCTGTTATGGAAGTCACTGTTAAAGGCACAATACAATCAAACTCATAATCAGCTTTAGGGCTGAGAATGAAATGTAACAGTTCAGGATGAACAGTTGTATCGCCTGCTTTGTTTTCTTCTGTTTTGAAGGTCATCACAATCCTTCTCTTTCTGTCAGAATCAAGTATGAAAGATACTGCTTTGATATGTAACTCAGAACCATTATCATGTGGATTTACTTTGAATTGACATAAAAATCTTTTTACTCTTCCTCCTTGCAAGCTCACTGAAGAGCTATCATTATCGGTTATTGGAATTTCAATCGTTTCTGTGCTACTAAATACTGTTAAAAAGGCGTTTTTTATGTCTAAAGCAGTGCCGTAAGTTAGCCTAACATAAACCTCTACTTCTATCATTTCATCCATTCTATATTTAGGTTGCCTAAATTTTGATTTAACTTCCAGGAAACTGCTTATATTGACCATATCAATATTGACAGTGAATGGATCTTTTTCCACAGCTACCTGCCATAGTTCTAGTGCTCTACTTTGGGAAGCCGCCGGTAAGTCAGGTTCTGGTGCTGGAATGTTCAAGTTCAGAACTGACATAACATTTCTAAATATTCTGTCTCTATCATTGTTAGGCACCTGGATGTGTTTCGACAATGCTTCTATGGACAGTTGTAGATAATCTTGAATTTTGGCGGACAAGTAAGCACACTGCAAGGCTCTATTTAGTACATGAGAGGCTAGAAACCACCACTTTTCTCTTCTATAATCCCAAAGCATATGAGTTAACAGTGTCAAGGCTTTTCCATAATCAGCACAATAGTAATACTCATTAGCCATTTCAACAACTAACTGCTTCCTCATTCTGGGTGAGTGGAATGTTTTAAACTGAGAAATGGCACAACCTAAAAAGCTAATTATCATAGCAGAATGATTGAAGATCCTTTCATTATATTGCAGGGCTAGGATAGCAGCTTGCTCCTTTTGTGGATCATGAGGGTCGGCACTCAAACGACCAGGTCGCCAAGGTCTTTGCCCATAAAATTCTACTATACCGTCCATGGGGTCTGGGGGTGGAGGGTATTGTAGTGCATCACAACAGACGGAGCGCATGGCTTGCCGTCTCTTAACTGTGAACTGAGCTGCATACTGGTAGTAGAAGCCTGGGTGCTGAGACTGAATGGCAGGCAAGCCAGCTCGGATCGCTTCATCAAATAATTCTCCAAACGAACTATATTGTCTTGCAATCCAAGCATAATGCTCAAACAATAACTCAGTAGGCCCAATTCTGTTTTTGTACCTCAGCTGAGCAATGGCATCTCTGGGCAGATTCAGTGCAAAAAGCAGCTTGCAAAGCTTGTAGTTAATGTAACCAGCCACAGTTCTAATCTCGTGCATATTGGTGTCTACATTTCTTGTCTCTAAGAGGTTGTTGTAAGCATGCATATAGTGCTTATGGGCCGTACTCAGGTCCTGTTTCAGCTCATTTAAGTAGCCTAGTTTGAACTGATGACGCACAAATAGATACTGGTGAGTAGTCTTGTTCAAATGGTCTCTATGCTGCTTAATATTCTTAGTCTCATGGTGATAATAATTTTGGGCTATATCATAAAATGCATTTTCCAACCGAATGATGAATCCCATGATTTGGTCACCGTGAGGCAGGACAAAGAGAGCCTTTGATTGTATTTCACAAGCAGAACACAGGGCCTGAGCCCTCTCGGCGCCCAACATATACTCGGAAGGTGGTGGCGACATGCCACTCTGCACAACCACAACTGCGACGCGCGTGGCGTGCCCTTCCACTGCGGCTCGGATCGACTGCACGCGAGAGGCGCATTCAATAATCTTTTCATTCCACTGAGGATCGTTCCACTCCATATCGTAAAATATCACGACCACTGCTGGGATTAAGGACACTCGTTTAGAGATCCAGTTCTTTTTGAGGATGCCCTTGGGGATGTACCACTCGTAGGAGTTTCTCTTGGGTTTGACGACTGGGAACTCGAAAGTGTTGTTGAGAAGTTTGAAACGTACTGCGGCGCGGTCTGGCCGCCTATTGTTGGAGAAGGCGTCCCATATCGCCTTGTGGACCGCATTGTTGACCGTGTCGAGCCCCGATAGCCCGATCAGTGCCAACGGCTTCACGATTATCTCGGTCGGGAATTCTGTGTTATCACTCGGCTGGGTCGCCATGACGCTAGTTGCATTACCTAATAAACTGCTGCAACACTATTTCATGACACTGTGCGCACCGCAATGCTTCACATCAAAATTTAATTTACAATTACATTCGCAATCTCCAACACCACCCCATCATCAATCGTGTAATGTCAATTGTGTCAAGATGTCAATTTCCTTTTGATTTTTGACAGAAGAGACAGTTCCGATTCGTTCATAAATTCATATAACATCTACTCCTATTATATTTTATGGAATTATACATTCCACATAAAATATGAAAATCTAGTCAAATTAGGCACAAAATAGCGCTATATTAGCTAAGCCCAATGTACACACATGTAAGATTTGTACAATGCCTTTTAGATTGTGGATAGAATCGAATCAAGCAGATCGACAGTCATAAATCTACAATCTAATCATCCGATTAAATTGTGTCATATAGAAGGGATAATATTAAACTTTTTTGTCCATTTTTGTTCTAATGGACCATAGACACTTTTTAAAAAACTTTTTGTCATACATAGTTCTAGTAAATTAGTAATCAAGGAAAGAGAATAGTACACTATGGTACTAGGTAGTTGTAGTGACCATAGACCAATATATAATAATGGCCCGTCCACACCGAGCCAACGAACGACCAACGAAGGACCATAGCGTGTGCTGTCAAATGACCATGGACAGGTCTAACCATAAACTAAAATACGAGCCAACGAACGCATAGACTACAATAAAGTAATGCACCTTTCACACGACACAATTTGATTCCCCGACAACATTATGGATTTAATTGCCTTTAAATCATAGATTTAGAATGACAAGA
>DWNK01000297.1:0-12527 GCA_018250315.1 Hyalothyrus neleus pemphigargyra | reverse complement strand
ATATTTAAAGTTTAAACGTAACTAGTTACACAATTATTTCGTTGAACACACAACACAAATGCGTAATTAAAAATAAATAAATAAACATTCAAATTAAACTTATGACGTGATGGTGGTAAGGTCCCATCGTATGACCTGGGGGATACTACGATGTCCCAATTAGTATTATTATAATCTTACTTCGTATGTTCGAACATATGAAGTAGAATTATAATAATACTGATTATGACATGGTAGTAACCACCCAGGTCACACGATGGGACCTTACTTACAGCGATTTAAATTAAACGAGCATCCTGTATATGGATTGCTCGTGTTCAATTAACAAAAACGAACCTACTTATTTATATACAGCACCTTTATTAAGGTAACTTACGTAACAGAATTTGTTTCATGTGAAAACGATAGCGCAATTTCGTTCACACTCGACACGTTCACATGAACCTCGACATGATTGGCTCATAAAAGAAAATAAGGAGACCAGACATGATCTGTGGGGAATTTCCAGAATCGAGGTGTATCTGTTCCTGTGAAAACCCGTTTTAATTAGCCCGCTCTAGTTAAAACTAGATTATACTGAATGCCTTTGTTAGAACTGAATTTACGTAGCTATAAGTAACATTTACTGCGGTACAGATTTGAATGTTAGCAATATTTTGTTAAAATGTATTTTAACGTTCATATTCCCAAATTAGGATTAATTTATTAGGAACGGCATGGCATTGATATATTACATATTTGCAACACAACAGATTATTTGGAATGAATGGGAGAACATAGTTTTTGACTGCAATATTTCCAAACAAAATATTAATATCACTAAAGCTTTTCAATATCTACCAATAAAGGAAAACAAAGAAAATCTTTTATCTATGTTTATTAATGTTTTTATCCATACTGCTTTACTTATTTTTATGTTAATGTGATACAATTGTTTTGCTTTCATGTTACTGTAATGCCTGTTTATATTTCCATTTTTACATTACAATAGAATTTTACATCCAACCAATTGAACCTAGTTTAGTTACTTGCTCACCCGTCGGACTTTCCAAAGATCTACTATCTACAAATACTTCACTACTGCTATCTACCACTACTATACCCAGCTACGGTATATTACTATTGATTTGTTGTCTACAGGAAAGCTAATACCTAGGCTATGAGATTTAAAATTCATTGTATCTTATACAAGATTAACGCTAGATAAGTGTCGTCAATCCATTACTAAACAGGAATAGATTACTAAACGGGAACTATATAATAGCTTCTGGAAAATATACATAAGCGTCTACCGAAAACTTTTATACCTATCACGAAAACGAGAAACAGCGGGCGCCGCGTCAACATTCCGGAGTTCTGAAATTAGTTTAACAGATGAAGGAATTAAAGGTGTGAAACATGCAAGAAGAAAGTTAGCAGATAAGCAGGTAAAATCACAGTAAATAAAATAAGTGATACAGGGAATTTAAGTATATAAGCATAAAACAGCTTAACATTCAATTGGGCATTTTCTAATAATGATAATATGGTTGTGTATGTTTCTACATAAATTTACTTTGTTTGGTTTAATATGTTGTAAGCGTTAAATACAATAATAATTCGTGTATCATAGTCATTAATTTTATAATTTGTAGGGGCATCTGTTAGAACTATTAAGTTTACGACGATAGGTGGACTAAATATATAGGAGTTATTTATTAGCTCATTTAAACGAGTAAGCGACAAGGTATATTCGCCTAAGTATGCACAGCAACAAGCAAGCAATGCATCGGCGTTAAAATAAAGTAGCTATGTTTTTACTCTCCTTTCAATTCGAAGAATCTCATATCAAAGCTTGCCGAGAATACCTCAGAAGGAAGTTTATGACACGTTATGTTGTCCTGTAGTCCGTGGCAGTTATGTTATGTCTCAACCATCCTCAAACAGGATTGAAGTTTAATTGAGGTAACACTAAGATGTTGATAAATAGTTTCACAGCAAATTGAAAGGTGGGTATCGTTCTTCCTCAGTTGAACTGCCTGTATGGGTTCTATAATTTTCGAAATTATTTTCTTTTTTTATTTCGATGTTTTATGTCATGCTAATATTAGTTACTTAGTTATAACTATTATAGTTAGTAACATAACATTGTAACTATCTGTACATATTTTACTGGTAACATCTAACATATTGTTTTGTCTGCATGCTATAATATCTTGTGTGAAAAGTTTTAATAGTCTTTGATATGAATTGCATTGCCTTTACTAATGTTTTATGGTCTTACATGTTTGTCGATTTCCATTATCGGAAATGGAATTGAACTACCAATTTCATTAGGGATTATTGGCTCAACTGGTTCAATTTCAACTGGATTATAAACTTTGCCGGTATGATAGTTTTCATTTATTACTTATATTATATTTATATAAAATTAGGGAAGACAAGATGTTAGAAATGATTGCCCTCCGAAGGAATGGTGTTGTCGGTTTATACGACCGTTTTAGCCCTTTGAATATATAACCTATTACAATACCAAATTTTATCAAAATGGCCCCATAGATTTTACGTAACTAACGCAAGAATTACTAGTTCTGTTACAGTTTTTAACCTACTCCAAAAAAATTAAGTTATCAATTCGTGTGAATGTTGCTTATTATATGTATTGAATGTTAAATATTCATATAAAAAGTATCCCATAAATTGACATCAAAATTTGTATTTTTTTTTGTTTTTCTTTCTTTTCTTGTGTATTTGTTTAAAATTACGCTAACAAGTACATATACTTGAAAGCAATATTGCTCACTGGTAGGCTATGGATTAAGTAGGACGAAAAAGGGCTTCATTGAATAATTCGAAATAAGGGCCTGTAAGTTTTCTGTAAAGTGAATCCATCTTTCATCGCAAATAATAGTAATTGGAATAAATTTTCTGTTCTTCATTTTTCTTTTTGTAATGTGTTTTCAATCTTGTTGAAGCAGAATACGTTTAGTGTGATTCATGAGTCACTATAAACTGTACTCTTAGTATGAGTTGCAGTAAAAAATGCTCGATACACTATTTCGTATCGACTCCCGATTCCGTCTATTTTATTGGCTGAGAGAGTCATGGACTCGATGAACGAGACGCTCTCAAACAATCAAAGAGGCGGAATCGGAAGTTTTCGTTTTCGATGATCGAATAGTCGAAAATGGGCAAAACTTATACTAAGGGTAGATTTATCTGAACTTCTTGTCTTGCAATGCCGGACACGAGAAAGTCTTTACATCATCATCGTTGTAGTTTTTGCGGCATCACATCTAAATGCGATGCGACATCATTTTTACGATATAATGTCGCACTGCAGTGTTATGCACATACCCTAAGGTCACATACACGTCAATCTCAAACGATTCTCTACAAAAAATAAAAATCTCGTAACAATCTTTTTTAAACAGCTATGACAGACAATGCAACGTGACAATTGTTTCGTGAATAATTGTTCGAGTATCATTAACAAAGAACCGTCACCAGACGCGTTTGTGTCACAGAATGACACAGAAAAGATGTGACGTGCATTAGGACAATTAATATAAAAGAATAATCGATTGAAATCTTTGAAAAATAAGATAATAAGATAAGAAGAATAAGACATTGTTAATTCTCAGGAATCAGTTACGTATCTGCGACGAATAATTATTGAGAAGTAAGTTAAATCGGTCGCGTTCGGGAGTTGAACGCAAAACTTATTATAACAGATTTGTTAGCAATTAGCACATGTCAATTGTCTAAGGTTAATTCTATCATCAATTGATTAACCAGATAGAACATCTCCTGAATTACCACAGAGTAGGTACATTTTTATCTATAAAAAAGGTATTTTAATGATTTATCCTAAAGTAGATACCTAGCCAGCCAGTTTTAAAGAAAATTTAGCGTGGCCATCTCATTTGTATGCCCAAATGACGATGCAACGTCTGACAGTTGTATCGTGAACAATGAGATAAGACGCGTTTGTGTTCATACCATGTTCACACAGAATAGAGAATGAGCGGCGCCTGGCCTTTCCGTCAGGCGCTAGTGTTCATACGTCGTTACTTGTTACGTATAGTTTTGTTATCCTTGTGTTATTAAAGGTAAGCAGTGATAGCCTAGTGGTTGAGAATTCCGGTCTCGCTCCGGTGGGTCCTGGTTCAAACCTTAGGCGCGCACCTCTGACTTTTCTAAATCATATGCGCATTACAAAGTAATTATCATTTGCTATACGGTAAGGAAAACATCGTGAGGAATCCTACATACCTGAGAATATAAAAAAAAAAAGGTTCTCAAAAATTTATGTGAAGTCTACCAATTCGCATTTGGCCAGCGCAGTAGACTATGGCCTAATCATTCTCATTCCGGGAGGAGACCCGAGCCCAGCAGTGGGACAGTAATGGGTTGATGATGATGATGATGATGTTTCAACAGGTCTTACACCTAAATATGTATTCGTATTAAGCTATATTTAAATATGGTTACATAGAATTGTTTGAAAAATGGTACCCAATATTGTATTTTTATTTTATATTAATTTTATCCGTCTTATCGGCTTTGGGCACCCATGAGTTGGAGTACAGATAATACCCCTAAGTTTTAAGGCGGCATTTATCATCAGCAGGACTGCTTGATACTTCAATATCATAAAAACTTTTAGTGTTATTAAGTAAACTTTAATAATTTATCAATGCAGTCAATTCGTTCTAATTAGGAATATGCCTCAAACAACGTTGCGAAAGCCAAAGTGTGAGCATTTATTAATTTTACTTGTGTTCTCAGCTGCAGTGAAACGTTCAGCGAAGTTTATAGGAAGAAAAATTTTTCTGAAGGTTTGCTAGCATATTTATTTATTAATACACTTTATTGTATCACCTATCAAAGTATGGCATCATAACGCCTAGTGGCATTCTCCACCAGTCTGTTGGCGGTGGCGTGAATTGCAATTATTTTTTATCTATATCATATCCAACGTTGCATATGATTTCGCTTTTCTGGTATTTAAATCTGGACCAGCTATATCGGAGGCATACTTATTTAGACATAGTTATTTATTTCAGCCATCTGTTTTTATATCTAATTCTAATTATAAATGTAGTATCTTCTGCAATTGTTTTATTACATAAAAAGTTTTCAGTAGTTGAGATAGGCATACGCGGAAATTTGCCACAGAAAAGAAATAGAAAAACATTTCTTCTGAATTTATTCCAAATTTTGCATTACGACAGCACAATTCATCAGATTTCAGATTTCACATTCAGATTTCTTCGTCTCTGCGTTAAATGGCCGTGACAGACAGGCAAAAGACAGGATTTATAAGATCTTTATTTCTGCAGTTACACAACCTGAGAAAATTACGTGAACTCCTTTCAAATTACCGTCACGTTACATAATCTCTTTCTGTTAGAAACAATGGCTTATAATATTGTGGAATGAAGGCTGTTTGTGGCTGTAGTGTAAATTAGGGGTTGAAAGCATATCAGTCACTTCGTAATGAATTCATGAGCGGCACATGCCGCGGTCTCTAAGGGTACCGTTTGCTTTATTCATTGTTAGCGCAAATGAAGTGGACTCGCCCGGAGCGATTCTACAATACAGCCAAATTTTTTTTGTTACTCAATCATGTATACTACAATATAAATAATAATATAAATAATTACAAATTGAATTAATAATTGCGGAACGTGAAAATAAGACTAAATACAAATTGAATTAATAAATGCGGAATTACAAATTGAATTAATAATTGCGGAACGTGAAAATAAGACTAAAATTAATAGGAATTAAAGACTTGTATTAAATAATTTTATCGTCGTATATTGTATACTTAGTAAGTATTCCTAATATCTCCTATTTTGCTTTTTGTATTTGTAGCTTACATTCACTTAGAGTCTATTTACACGACCTGTAAGCTCACATTAAAACCACACTGTATGAAAATACAGAGTTTCATTCACACGTACCACATTTTGCCGTCCAAACCAACAACGTGGACGATATCGACCACATAGCAACCATATAGCAACCACAACGCAACTACACTATGCACAATGATGCATAGTGTGGATGCGATGTGGTTAGCGCCCATGAAAACGTAGGGGCACGCTACTAGACACGCAACAACATCGCAACGACACGATTTTGTCGTTATCACAACGTAAAAATCCGTTTACGTAAGAAATATTTACGTCGATTCTAATGTGCTTGCAAATATCTGTGTCGCGATGCGATGCTCAGATGAAGCATGGCCGTTGGGGAATCGTAAATACCTACTTCTAAGAAAACTCTTCCATCGTGCTCCCAGCGGAGGAATATTATAAATGCTTTTGCAATATAAAATAACGGTAGCGTAGAATGAAGTAGCGATCTTGTACTGACAATGCACAATACCTGCAATAAAGGCTTTCATTAGAAGGTAAGCTACCGTCCGTGTGTGATTTTGAAAACTTTTCAATTTTGTTGTAATATTATAATTCATACTTTATGATGACTGTTTATTTCGTACCATGTCCGATTCGCGTTAATTGTTATCCTTCGTCACTTACTTTGTTTTGCTCAGAGAAGATATATTTAGCCAGTTTGATTAGGTTTATAGTATACTAATATTAATATTATAAATGAAGAGTTTGTTTGGTTGAACGCGCTAATCTCAGGAACTACTGGTTTGAATTGAAAAATTCTTTTAGCGTCGGAAAGTCCATTTATCGTGGAAGGCTATAATAGGCTAGAACATCGCTACGACCAATAAAAGCATCAATGATTTTTTTTGCAAAACGACGGGAAAATATAGGGAACAGCTAGAATTTCTGCAGACTCGAAGACTTAACTGAGACGAACAACAGAACTAAGTACTATAACACAACCAAATGTACTCACTTAAGTTTACTTAACAGAAGCAGTGATAGCTTAGTGGCTAAGAATTGCGGTTTCGCTCCGGTGGGTCCGGGTTCAAATCCCAGACAAACCTCTGACTTTTCTAAATCATGTGCGCATTACAAAGTAATTATCACTTGCTATACGGCGAAGGAAAACATCGTGAACAAACCTACATACGTGAGAGTGCTTAAAAAAAAGTTCTCAAAAGGTATGTGCATTCTACCAATACACACTTGGCCTTCTCATTCGGGGAGGACACCCGAGCTGAGCTTCTTAATCCGGAGCTAAAACATTTTAAACCGACATTTAAATATCTTCAAAAATAAAGTTCCTCAGTTCACTTTACATTCATTGTAATAATCAAAAGCTCACTTGACTCCCGCACTGACATGAAGCACGAACAACACTTGTAACATAAATAAAAATGTGTCATTTATTTTTAAGAAACATTTTCCTTCGATTTTCATATGCTTCAAAGCAATTATGTGTCGCGATGCGATGCTTCAGTGAAAAATAGGCGATAGGGAAACGTAAATACATCTCAGAAAATTCATACACCATTCTCAGCAGAGGAATATTATAAATGTTGCTGCAATTTAATGTTAGCGTGAAATGTAATAGCGATTTTCCACTGATATTCCATGATGATCGGCTATAACTCTTTTAATGGCCAACTACTAAGCTCATATCTCATATCATCTCTCCGTACGAAGGGAACCGTTTTATAGATTTCTATAACGCTGACGTAGTAAAAATTACAACATTTTTGAATGTTTGAAGTATATTTTTCAAGGAGTACAATCTTATAAGTTAAAGAAAAGTTTTTCAAATTATCAAGCAGTTCAATTTTATCAATATAGTACGTATTGTACGGTATGTTGTACGCCTGGGTATAGTTATACTATATACTTATGTATATTATATTAACTCTACTTTTGAATAAGAGACCTATTGCTGTAGAACTTGCAGAAAGCTTCCTAAGGATATTTGAATGTCCGGTACATTCAAAAGCATTTTAAAGCTATTCTTATAAGTAATGTCTTCGATTGTGTATCATGTGTGCGACTTCTCTATATCTATTTGATGTAACAGGTGATTAGAATGTATGATTGGGTAGACAACGTCCCTTTTAACGGAAGCAAGTTCGTTTTCCAAAAGATATATTTTCAATTATATTTCAATTATATGTGTGGCCACATAATGCGCAAATATTTAGACCCGCAATCATGTGGTGCGTGCATACTTCGCTTAGCTTTGAACTATTTATAATCTAAATAATTGACCGCAGATGCCAACATACGATGACCAAATGACAACAATTCACGAAACAATAATAACACTAAGGTTAACATTTGATAATAGTTGACTCAAATATTTATTAATTAAATTATCGCATACCGATCGAAATATATGTAAGCTCTTAATTTGTAAGCATCGATAAATTGCATTGTTAAAGCAGGCAAAACTAATTGAGGTTCCATTGAAATAATACATTAATATGTCACCTAAATGTTTGTAGATAAATTAAATGGTACATATTAATTTGCAAATGTTTTCCTTTGATCTGTAGGAGAATTTGGCGTATTAATTTTTGTCCATATCAGCCATTTTCTCCATGGCCAAATGGCCATTCCGCTTTAAAGCCTATGTTCTCTGTTGACAAGTTCTCTATACCAGCGAGATCATAACCTAAGTCTGCCATAGCAGACTTTAAAAAGGGGCTATCATAATTGAATGCTTACTATGTTAATTCTGTGCTGTTGACTCTTGAGGTTTTCTCTCGATCTAGAGTCATGTATGGTGAATTTCAGAACGGATATAATTAAATAATAAATACGTATAAATAAAACATAGGGAATGGGCTGTTGTAGGTATGTCGTATGGGCCGTTGGAGTCTTTTGTTAAGAGACAATGGACAACCAGTTTATGGTTGATTTCGGAACTATTATTGAATTATATTTTAAAACACATAATATGTTCTTTGATTATTATTATCACAACTAAACCCATGTGAACTTATAACGACGTATGATAAGATTTATATAATATACATTCACAACAACAAATACCTATTCAATGTCTACGTTAACGACTAATATATCGTGGTTTGATTCACCTGCTAGAAGATTGTCAGTAGTTAAATCGGCACCTACGTAAGCTACATAATCTTATCATATCTGTTAAATACAATACACCTAAATACAATATACTGATGCTATAAGATATATTAATCACAGACGTACATTTCTGACAAGGATAATCAATAGCTATTAATTATTCTCATACATACCTAGTAGTTATTTTGTTTGTTTAACGTGGAAACACAAAGCCCTGTTATTTTATGTAAATACAGTACTTACTTAACTATGATTGACAGTTGGTTTAGTTTATACTTTCTATATTTATGTAATAAATCATAATTTAGTAATGCTGGTTTAGAAATGTGCTCTCCCATTCTAGGGTACTGGTTTCAAATGGCAAAGTCTATCTGTTTAATTACTTTTATTCCTGATAGACACATTATGTTACCAGTGATCGACTCAACTCTATTCTCCAAAGAAAAAGGATTAGGTCATTATCTATCATGCAGATTTCGTAAATTAAAACGGGTTACCACCATCTTTTAGAAAACTATAATTGTTAAGGAACGTTTTGTTTCTACAATAAAATGTTTTTCTTTAGACTCATAATACTGTCTCTATAAACAGTATTGTATATTTGACATTTAAACAATATTCCTTTTACTAATTTCTTGTAAAATGTCACATCATTCTTACCGAAACAATTTTACAAGTATCTAAGCTTACTTCATGGAGGTGATATTAATAACATACGAAGTAGGATTATAATAATACGGATTACGACACAACATATGAGCCAGAAGTGCATTGGGCTTTGCACCTCTACCCTCTGAATGGATATCGCGATATTCAATACTCATAGTTTGTCATAAGATTCACACACTGAAGTCGGGTATGTTAGACTCGCAGAATTATATTGTCCATTCGAACTGTCCTTTTCGCACCATAATTGGCTTGCAGTACCTGTCTGCATAGAAAATAGGATCCATGTGACTAGCCTAATTGGGGCCGAGTTATGAGAACTTGCATCACAGTGCGAATATTACAGGCTTCGGTACGCTTTGGTAACGATTGTGCGAAATTAAATATCATTTTGCTGGTGCCATAGGATCCCATCGTGTTATTCGACTCTCTAGCTACCACTCAGACCGGAGTCTACCGTTAAAAGCGACTTGTGTTCCGATAGTGCGCCTGAGAAGCAGACGCCCTCTTCCCACCCTTCCCATTCTGTCGTGGTGCCTCTATCAGTGTATCTTCAGAAGATAGGCGTACGATCTTTCCGGGAGTTTACAAGGTTTAAAAAACAGAGATGAATAGAAAAAAACTTAGTAAGTTAAATAATAGTGTTTCGTAAGTATTACGATAATAAAATTCTCCGGAAGAGTCCTTTCTTTCCTTCCTATCTACTATTATTTTTTGTTAATCGTTGATTAGGTATCTATTTGTGTGCGTTTATAGTTTATGGTTCAGCTGCATTCAAATTTCGAAAAGATCAACTTTGTGTATGAATATTTTTCAGCACTTACTATATACACTTCTAAACCAGCAACTAGATTGATCTCGTGACGAATGTTCCTACCATTTTACCCTTTAGGGTACATCTTGCTATGTATATTTGGCTATGTCGCCCTTGCTTACCTACCCTTCCAACTTCAAATGACCTATATACTCGGTATCTTCCTCTTTAATATTAAAAAAAACACTAATGGGAGTTCCACTACGTGTAAATGTCTGCTTAATTAGGTATCCAGAACGCATGGTTAACTTATAAGAATTATTTAATTAGTCATTTCTTTTTTCTTTTAATTCTCTATGCGCAATGTTGTTCTGCCCTAAATACTAGGTCCCGAGTGGTCGAAAATGTCACGACCAAGGCTAGATTCAATTTTTAATTCAGTTCGCTTTGAATTGCAAATTTATTTGTTTTATGATGATACTTGTTTGTGATACAATTAAATATGAGTGGGACCGAGCGATGATTTCGTTGGTCTCAAAGTAAGTATCGTTATTTCGGATAGGTTCAAAAGTTATTTGGGTTGAATTTCTTGTTACGAATTAATTAAAAACTAAACCATATTCTAATAAGCAAACCCAGGTAATTAGTATAAACTTTTGTTTCTGATTTAATATTTAGAATCCTAATACCTATTGATTTAGGATTTTGTGTTGATAAATTAATTTTATTTAACGATGATACGAATTTGAAAAAAATCTCCAAAAGAATCACGAAATATTTAAAAACTGAAAAGTAAAAAAAAGACGCGCTACGTTTAAAATCCAAAACCGGCAAAGTAAATCCCGAACTTCACAAACAAATACAAAAAACGGTAATGTACTCACCGTAAAGATATCTCACGACGAAAGCGACTCTGTTGTCCCAGGTGTAAGCCATGTTAACTTTTTATAACAAGTGAGGCAACAAGCTCGTGTTGGTGGCCTGTTGGCGCGACGGTCGGCTCACAACTGCGGTAGCCGGCCGCCGCTCGCGCCTCTCCGCCTCGAACTCGAATAAACGATAAAGATACTAGACGATGCCACGTCACGGATGACTACGTTCCAAATACGTCTAGGTCTCAGCGCAGTAGGTATCCACAGTTACTAGAGCTATGAAATAATTGTTTAGTACAATGATGCTTGTAATTTGTAAGATGTCATAGAATAAACAGCCCGAGGAGGACGTCGTGGTGCATGGCCTCTCAAAGGAAGGGTAGATAAGTTAAGCAAGGGGAGACAACTGTTCCCCCGTGCTCGAAAGGGCAAATAGTAAAAACTAGCGTCGTGAGATCTATCAGTTTCCGAAATGTCTCCTGTAAGCATTGAGAAGCCATCGCGTGCTTTTTAGTGGATGGAAAACCTACATATGTACGTCTCCCAAGTTAGTGTTGAAAGATTTTTAGCCTTTTTTGCATCTTTTAGCTTCTTTTGAATTAAAAAAAATACTACAATGATAACGATATTTCATATGAATTCAAACTTAGAAATTGATATAGGAGACGCAACTTTCGTCATTCAGGCTGATCTAGGTTTTTTAATTTATTTTAATACGTTTGTATAATAATAATAATGTATGTACCCCAAATTACGTGAACATAATGAAAGACCCTCTGAACATCGGATCCGACTGCTTAGCACGACTGATCCCACCACCAGAATTTATGTTTCTTGACGACTCTACATTTTGGTGTTTGGGATCATTGGAATGGTTTCACTGAATAGATTATTGATAGAAAAAAGTCATAGAGAATATGTCAAGGGTTTTATAATGTATCTATTTATAGTTGTTAGACTCAAGAGTAGACTATCACCGCCGCTATCGACTCATCGGGCCAAGTTGAAGTCATTGATATTAACAGATATTATCTACCAAGATACATGTTGCGGTAATCAATAAATTATAATAATAGGATATTGAAATAACATAAATAGGCTATAGCATTATTATGTCGGTAAATACAACATATTTAATGTAATCAAATGCAAATATATAAGAAAATATACTTAAAAACAAATCCAAATTAACGTAGCTAGGTAGGTAGACGATAATGACATAGTCTTTAGATATTTTAGCAATTTGAAGTTTTT
>DWNK01000296.1:0-12535 GCA_018250315.1 Hyalothyrus neleus pemphigargyra | reverse complement strand
CGAAATCGTGCGCGCTTCTTCGCTTCGAAGGGCAATCGATTCGATCGAATTGTTATCGGTTTGAAAAATTCGAGATAATATCCAGTGTCTCCTTTAATTAGCACTGGAACAGCGTGCAGCGTGCAGCGTGCAACGTGGAACCATGTGGGGAACCAAGTTCAGAATGATATGATTAACATTATTATTCCTACGTAGGTATTATACTTTTAAGATTATTATTTTATTTATTAAATAACGAGAAGTATGTTATTAGTATTTTAGATGTATAATATGTAGTTGTTTTCTTCTGTATGTACACAGATTATGATAAGCATAAAAACGTATATAAATCGATAATATTTCCAAGTAATTAACTCTGTTTTGCATAATAGAAAACAAAAACGTATCATTGGCTGAAGTGAGTGAGCACATGTTCAGCAATTTACAATTCATTCACCTTACAAGATGGCACATTGGCTGTCCCTGTCAGACGTCATACAAATGGCCGTGTGTGAAAACGTGACGCACGATTTCAACACATTGCTAATTAGCTAAGCACACGATGACAAGACTGATACTCAAGCAAATTAAAACTGTACGTAAAAGACGTAAGTCTTAATTTCAAGTGTTGCAATCGAGGCGCCTGAATGGGTATTGTATGCGTAAATATTAATCAATGCCACGGGTAAGCTTCCGAAGGTCACCAAGTTCGAAGCGTTAAGATAATCATCAGCAAGTTGTATAACCGTTCAATTGTATCTAATGCTGGTTATTGAAATGAAATATTTAAAGCAGTTCGCTGTACATTTCTTATTCAATTCGCCTAAGCGAGGGCGTGTCGACGACGTGTGACACGCGTTGATAATTTTTATTCTACGCATACCATTGCTACTTTTATCATTGTTACGTAAAACGTCTTGGTCGGATAAAAGTAATGGACGTTGTGCTTGGAGAATGTGTAACAAGTAGCGTGGGGCACTGGAGTGTATAGTATTTTTATTATCATTTATATCGGTCGTGTCGCGGTTCGGATTGAGATAACGAGCGCCACTGCGCAATTCGACCAAAATGCGTGGCGCTTCTAAGAAATAAAACTACAAGTCTTTCCCCTATTTACTTAGTAGGTACTCGAGTTTCTTATATTACACGTCTAAATCATTACGTCATCTAATCCATATGCAAACGAAAATCGAACGATTGTTTGACAATACCGCATCGTAGCTCGAATCTTAATTTAATACGCAGACATTTAGACAATAATTATGACTTATGGCACACATAGCTAGGTAGGTACTTCTTTTGTGTATACATACTAAATGAATAGGATTGACTTTTGCTGTTTATTTTACACAATTAAATCAATTTCTATCCCAGTAACCGAGGCAATATCAAGAATTGACTGTTCTTAATCTCTTTATGTTTATTATAATGATATCAGAATTTAAATATAGATTTTTTTATTTTTGTGCCGTCTTTTCGTTAAAAATAATATTAGAAAAAGCACAAAAAGCGGACGATGTCATAATTAGATAACGTTTTATTATGAACATACACGCAAAGCCGTCGTGAAAAAGGACACCGGTGTAAAAAAGAAGAAGAAGAATCGCGCCATTCGATATCCGTAAGACCGGTAACATAATTTAACCCGAAATATCTTTGAGATCGGTAAATTATTATTCTCCAAATAAACTCTGCCTGCTAACAAATTTCGTAAATCTTTAATTTAGTTTTTAGGGCTTCGTACCCAAAGGGAGTCAACGGAACGGTCTGTTTGTCTGTCACAAGGCTCTCTTACCAGCCGTAATTTGTAGACAGTGTTTATTAGTGGGGTAAATTGTTAGAAGAAAATGAATGCTGAGCCACCATACAATATAGATATCGTACCTATCTATACTAATATTATAAATGCGGAAGTAACTCTGTCTGTCTGTCTGTCAACTTTCAGGGGCAAACTGCTGACCGGATGTAATGACAGTTTCAAGTATGGGGATGAACATAGGCTACTATATTTCCAAAATGAGTGTGAAGTAAGAGGGTGAGGTGAGCGTGCGCGAAGCCGCGGATAGGAAGCTAGTTTCTTATATTGTTCGGTCATACGGAACCCCGTCGTCAAATGTAAATATTTGTACAAAGTGTAATATCAACTTCCACGCATTATTTCACACACTTCGAATATTTGACAATGGAATAAATATATTTCCACTGTCATTATTTCTTTTTATCCTTTGGACCTAAATTGATTTTTTTGCCAGCACATAAAAATGACGGAACCACTGATCAGCACATATATAAGGATTAACATAGCTCTTCTAGGTAATTATTACTCATTTTATTTAACACTAAAACAAACGCCATAACGGTACGGCTCAATCGTATAATACATTTCAAAAGCTACATATAGCTCCAACCAAGATCTATTTATATTGCGAAATACATAATCGTGTTTTATTTTTTTATACTATGGAAGCCGCAAAACCACAACTGACTAACGAGTAGCGACAAATATAGACAATGTTGTGCTGCATATTCAAACCTAAAAGTGAATATCATTAGTAATACTTGATGATCAGGCCTGTCACCAAGCGAAATAAGGAATTCACATAGATACTTGATAAAAATATTTTTCTATATTTTTCTGGCGTCTCCGGAGTGTGAGATATCTTCCTTTTACAAAATAAAATATGAATGTCCTTTGACATTTAGAATATTTGAACTTAAACTACTTTTGATGCTTCATATAGGTGTTATGCTTATCACATATCAGTAATTATCCGTAAATTAAATCGGTATAAATCTATTTATTTGATTTGAAAATGCGCAAAGACACGTAAATGATTCTTCAGAGAATGAATTTTAGAAACCGTTTTGGTTCTGGGCATTGAGTGTGGTCCATGGCACGTACGACACAGGGGCTTCTAGCATTGTAGCATTGTACACTGTATTGTATTGCCAACAGATTACGTACGTATGTATGTACAAATTTAGAAAGAATGTAAGATTTTTTACGTATGTATGTACGTACGTACACTGTGTAAAAAATCTTACATTCTTTCTAAATTTGTATATAATTTTTAATCTGTTGGCAACCCTATCACAACTTATTGCCAGCAACTTCAGAACGCGGAAATCGCCCATGCAGTGAGTTCAAACTGTTTAGCGACGAGCCAACGCGTTTAATTACGTTTATCTCGCTATCAATATTTAATAAGTTACATAATATTTTATTTGTTATTTATACTACTGTGGCCCAGTACATATTGTTTACCACGATTGATTATGCAGTACAAGTCTCACGATGAGTGATAGGCCAATAACAAAAATACTCGTTTTATTTTTGTGTTTGCGTATGTTCGTATGTTTTTTTGATGATACAAGTCTAGCTAGATGGCCAGGTATTATTGACAGTTTAAAATAAAGAAAATCAGTTGACACAGGAGAACATCGTTCTGAACTGTTGTAAATCAATGTATATGTTTTTATGTGATAGGAAAATTTAAATATTCTATAGACTCTAAAGTAAATTCTTTTATATTAATATTTTTCCTGTAATTTTATATACAAAGCTATTATAGAATAATATTTAGATAATCTTAAGCTTTTTTTTTCGATCTCATGTTATTGTCGCTTCAGTATGACGCACCTAACCGGCTTACGCATTACTGTATTTCAAACATTTCATTCCCACATTTCCCGATAGCCACTGCTCGGTGGCGGGATGCCACGCTCGGATCGCGTAATGGACAACCGCCAAGTGATTCATGTCAGGAATGCCCTTAAAAATGTTACCGCCAACAATTGCCGGGTACACTTCTTTGGTTTTTTTTTATGTTTAAGCCAAACGAAGAGGGGCTAGATACTGGTGGTAAGCGTCTATGAACATTTTCAACAACAGAGGAGTCGCCAATGCTTTGAAGGATAAACGGATGGAATGGGATGTGACTGATGGGAAGAGTGGGAAGTGGGACTCTGGTTCTCAGGCGCACTATCGGACGTCAATTCGCTATTGAAGGTAGACCTTACCACGAAAAAACTTCTTTGTGGAATTGTGTTTGAAAAGAATAAATCCTAAAATCAAATAAATATCTTCAAGTAGTAAATTTAATAACTCTACCGTTATTGCGGTTCACAATAGCTATACCTATATTACGGTTCGTAATAGCCTGTAAAGCAACAAATAATAAAAGTAAAACCATGTCATACAACACATTTTTTTTACAAAGTTTAGTACAAAAACATTATTAGTTGTACGGAATCATTCAGGTGCGAGTGCAACTCGCGCTTGGCCGGTTTTATTAAAAGTATGTATTATGGTGTTTTTAATTTTCATTAAATCGATTACTAAATTATATTAAATGAAAATAATTATATAGATCGTTTTACATAGGTAAAGATAAAACTAGAACTCTTGGCATTTTGGATAATAAATATCGTGCAATCATCATCATAAACATCGAGTGTCCTTAAAAATGTTAACGCCGATTTTTTTTTGCTGGCATCCTAATCGGTAATTAATATTATGTTCTTAGGCTTTCGAGTTTTCATTCATTATGGAACTGTGGGCTTAGTACAAGTTTTGCTCGTTTTCGAGTAGGTAGGTAGGTAGGTAGTACTCGATCATCGAAAACGAAACCTCCCGATTCCAATTATTTGATTGGATAAGTCTTGTTCATGGACTCGATGGCTCTCCCAGCCAATAAAATCGGCAGAGTCGATTCGAATTCGTGCATCGAGCATTTTATAATTGCAACTAATACTAAGGGTACTGTATTCGAAGAAAACCCCCTTTTTTTTTTTTTTTTGTTGACGGGGGGGAAATCTTCCAAAGATATCCGATCTCTTAGGGGACGGGATCGGATGATGTGAGATTTTTACTCACTAAAACCCCCTCGGCGACCATCCGCTACGCATAAATAGAAAGGCTCCGGTTTCTCCAAAGGAACGCGCCGGTGCCTCTCTTGCGTGGTGCCCTTAAAGCTCTACCCGGGGCCAGCTATTAATTGCTTTGCCTTGAAAAAGGCACGGCGACTTGCGGTCACAACAAGTCGCCGTCTTTCACGATTCGTGTACAAGTGAACAGTCAGAGCCCCTACTCTGACCGTCCACGACTCCAGGTCGCCGGGGACCACTAGGTTGGTTGGAACGGCTATTATTAACACCCCGACGTCTCTGTAGCCTAGTAGGATCGGCCCTCTCCCGCTCCCGCTCGGCGGTTTCCTTCTTGACCATTACAGTTTCGCAAAAAGTGACTACGGCTTTCCACGCTGTTTTTTCCGCCAGCATAGCAGCTATAACTGCCGGTGGAGAAAGGTCTCTACCAATCCGGTTGATTAGGATGCTCCTCTGGGTCTCCCAAGCTGGGCACTCCTCGAAAGTATGTCGTGCGTCGTCCCGGTCACAACCACAGTGGTGACATTGTGGTGTGGCCTCGCGTCCGATTCGACACAGATACTCTCCGAAACAACCATGTCCAGTGAGCATCTGTGTCAATCGGAAGGTAACGCATCCTTCTCGCCTTCCTATCCAGTCTTCAAAACTTGGTAAGACCGCATCGACAATACGACGTCTTACGTGCCTTTCCTCCTCAAGTCGCACGCGCCATTCGACCAGCGCTTGCCGGTGCGCTCGCCGCCTCAGCACATCGAGCTCCCCTGCAGACAGATTACCGCCCTGTTGGCGAATGGCGCGAGTCCGAGCATAAACTCTCGCATCCATATCAGCCAAAATATCCAGGGGCGGGAACCGAGCTAGGATAGTAGCCGCCTCAAAGGATATCGTGCGATATCCTCGCGCAATCCTAATGGCCATCCGACGTTGTACGCTATTGATCTTAACTCGACAGCGCCGGACACTCGACAGCCTCTGCGACCAGACAGGTGCACCATAAAGGGCCATCGACCGCACAACACCGGCGTAAAGACGGCGAACTCCTTCCTGGGGCCCCCCAAGATTAGGCAGCAGACCATGCATAGCACCTGCAACCTTTTGTAATCGGGGTACTAACCGCTCGAAGTGCTCTTCGAAGCCCCAGCGACCATCCAAGATAAGGCCTAGGTATTTAAGATACCGGCCCACCTGGATGTTTACATTACCCACACGAATTGAAAGACTAGGTGGTTCCATCCGCCTAGGAAGCTTATGGAACCATAGTGCCTCAGTTTTATGAGGCGCTACCCTAAGACCCAGCCCACAAATTTTAGCAACAACACATGCCACACCCAGCTCAGCGAGCCGTGCCGTCCTCTCAAAGGTATCCCCTTCCGCCAGCACCAACGTGTCGTCAGCGTAGCAAATGAGATTTACGCCGCAGGGGAGTCTGACACGCAGGACCGCATCATATGCTAAGTTCCACAAGAGTGGTCCCAATACGGAGCCTTGTGGGACACCACAGCTTACTTCCCTCCGATGCATCAAACCATCCCGACCCATATACTGTATCGACCTATCGCAAAGATAGGCGCCGATCATATTTCGAAGATAAGGAGGCACGTCATGATGGATTAATGCTTCCTGAATTGCTATCCAAGGCAGAGAGTTAAAGGCGTTCACTATGTCTAAGCTCACCGCCAGGACCACTTTACCGCTACGAACTGCCTGCTCCGAAAGGGAGCGGAGGCGGAGAATAGCATCTACAGTGGATCTTCCCTGACGAAAACCAAACTGGCAATCTGACAAATCGGGGCCCACACTCGACAAGTGGTTGCTAAGACGGGCAGCAATAATCCTTTCGAACAATTTGCCTACCTCGTCTAGCAAGCATATGGGACGGTACGCAGAGGGAGAATCTGCGGCCCTACCTTCTTTCTTCAAGAGCACCAGTCTTGCCTCTTTCCAGCTAGATGGAAACAGGCTGGAGCGCAAGCAGTTATTAAATAACCGCCTCAGACTGGTTCCTAAGACAGCCAGAGCTAACACCCAAACCCGACCTGGCACCCCGTCTGGTCCAGGTGCTGTGTTACGAGCTCCGAGACGCCTAACTGCTCTTTCAAGTTCCCCCTCGGACACTTCCAGCTCGGCAGACCACAAAACATTGTCTAGTCTCGCTGAGGATGAGGCATGAGCCTCGACTCTAGGAAAGAGTCCATTTACCACTGTTTGTACTATTTCGGGGGCCAATGTTACCGTTAATGGAGGGACCCACGGTCTGAGTTTGCCTAGCACAATTTTATACGGACGACCCCATGGATCCCTCTCGAGTCCTTCGAGGAGCTCGCTCCAGCATGCAGCCTTAGCATCTTTTATTGCAAGCTGTAGAGTTTTGGTGGCATCCCGGTAAACTCGATAGGCTCCGGCAATATCTTCGGCAGTGGCTCGACGTCTTCTTCTTGTTCTTGTGTATTGGCGTCTGGACCTCAGACATATAATACGCAATCGCGCTATATTTTCAGACCACCAGTATACAGAATTGCCTCTTGCACACCTAGTTCGTGGCATCGAGGCTTCGCAAATTGATATCATGTTGTTCCGAAGCCAGGTCGCCTCCATTTCCGGGTTGGGAAAGATCAGGTCTTCCTGCCAGGCCACAACATTGGCAGCGGCAATCAGTAGATCACGGTTTAGCCGCTTAAGAGACCAACTTCGCGGTAAGCTGGTGTAACGACGGTCAAGATTCCCCGGACGTCGCAGTACCAAAGTGAAAACAATGTGGCGGTGGTCAGAGAGTGTTACTATCTCCTCTGCGACCCTCCACCCCGACACCATTTGCGTGGCAGGTGATGTCGCCCAAGTGAGATCCACAATCGACTCCCCCTGCCAGCGCACACAGGTACTAACAGTCCCCCGATTAAGCAGGTGGAGGTCCAGTCCCGCCGCCCATGATAACAACGCATCTCCCCTCTTATCGTTTCTGGTATCTCCCCAAGCCTGAGAATGTGCGTTGAAGTCGCCCAAAACGATTGTCGGGCGCGGAAGGCATCTGCGAATGCAAGAAGTTACACTATCCAAATACGCCTCGTATGCATTGTAATCACAATTTGGGGAGATGTAGCAGCCTACTACTGCTAGAGAGCCCCATTCCACGGCAACATATCCCAAACCCCTCTCAAGGAAAGAACAGGAGGGGTCGCCTTCTGTACCACACCAATGTATAGCTACGGACCCCACATCGTCACCGAACCAGCGAGGGTGGTTTGGTACGCTGTAAGGCTCCGCTACTATTGCCAGGGCAACCGACCACTCCGCGAGGGACTGCAATAACAGGTCTTGCGCCGCACGGCAGTGGTTCAGGTTGCCCTGGATTACCGAAAATTCGGCGAACTTTGAATGTCCATTTCTTCTGAAGTCGTCTGACTAGACGACTGTGCCGCGACAACATTCTTATTTTGACGATGAGGAACCTGTTCTCCACCCGGGGACTTTCTATTCTTTGGGGGGGTACATTTTTCTCCCCCCAGTCTATGATCGGCTGCTAGACCAAGGTCCGTACATACTGGACATTTAGGTACTAACGCTGTACAATTGCGAACCCTATGACTTCGTTCACCGCATCCATAACAACATAAGCTCCTATCAGTTTCGCTTTGACACTGCTGGCGAACATGCCCAGTCTCTAGACATCGATAGCATTGCAGTTTCCGTACTGCCAACACTTGAACTCTGGCTCTTATCCAACCTACTCTCACATGTTTTTCACCAGCAAGTTTTCGCACAGCTTCAAGTGGGCATCTGACCCAAACTGTGCCCAATCTAGTTGGGTTTAGACGGATTTCTCCAACCTTAACGGCCTCAAGGGAGCATCCGCCCACCTCGGCTATAGCAGCTGCAATATCCTGCTGGGTGATAGACTCATCTAAGTCCATCACCCTTACCTCACCCATTTTGACAGGACGAGCTACTTTTACCCCCATGTCCGTTAATTCCGCGCGAAGGCGTTCAGCTAAAGTATCTGCCTTTTGGCCATTTTCAGATCCTAGCACCTCCAACACGAGCCCGCCCGTGATAGCCCGCTTTTGACGAACTTCGGATATTCCACAGTCCGACAGTTTAATCCGCTGCTTGGCCGCCGTCATGACCTCACCATAACCTATTTCTGAATTCTCGGGCAAGGTAATTGTAACCGCAGCAGTCTTCGGAGGGCGTGGTGGCTTTAACGTCTTCTTTTTCATAGTTGCTTGTGAGGGGACTATAGAAGGACCCGCCACTTGCACTGCAGGAGGACTGGCAGTCGTCTTCTTAGTCTTTCGGCCTACGACCGTAGTCCACGCTACTTGGTCTGAATTTTCTGATACCCTAGGTTGTACTTGCGCTACTTCTGATATTACAGGACATGAAGATTGAGCGGTCTTACTCTTTGTTACTTTCTTAGCAAACACGTGTGTTGGCTGAGTGGAAGTGCTCGGCTGACTGCACGTCTCAGCTGTGCTCACTACTTTTTTACCCAGAGGTGGTCTTACAGTTCTGTCCGGAAATATTTCCGCACGGAACACGTCCAATTTATGATCTATCAAGGCACCCATTTGTCGCACAAATGGATCTTCGTCCTCCCGACTGGGTAGCCCAGAATTATGACGCCTAAGATTTGCTACTTCTTCAGTCAAAACCACTAGTTTTGTCTCCAGTGCAGTAAGCTGGGCACGTAGCTCACTATTTTCCCTCTCTATTTTAGCATTCGTATTGGTAGGTGATGACCGTTGTGCAAGCTCTGTGGCCGCTGCTTGTACCGTGCGTGCCGCTATGCGAAGGCTGTTTACAAAAGATCCCCTTAAATTACGGGAACTTCCAGCTACTGTTTCGACCGTTGACATGCACTCAATAATCCGTGCATTTATGTCCACAGACGACTGATCCCTCAACTCTTTCTGAAGATCCTCCATCCTAGGCAGATCAGTTTTCGCCTTTGGGGTCGAAGGACCTACTTGAGGATCTAAATCTTCTACTCCGTCTTTTCCTTGCTTTCTGGTTCTCACGTTCGGAATTTTAGCCGGCTTCCGTCTTTTTCGTGACTGCGGAGCCTCTGAGGCAGTCGTTGCAGTCGAGAAGAGTGAGCAGTCAGATATATCTACGTCACTTTCAATTGTTGGCGTCAATGGTGGCGCAAAAACATGTGCATCATGCTTGTCATTTTCTCCTCTCACTTCATTTGTTTTTTTGTTTGTTTGAGTTACACTATTCATTTTTGTTCCCACGAGAATGGGGGAAATAAAACGTCCACCCGGGCAGGGCCCCCTGTACCCGGGTAAGCCTACGCGTAACTCGCCACGGTGTCGGCCGGTGCCGTGGCGGGAGTCGCACTAGGAACTGACTCCCCGTCAGCCATACATCCCCTTACGGTGCGCTGCCGCTTGAGATTAGGGTAATTTTTTATAGAGGTTTTCTTCCTCGCGGTCCGGCCAATTAAGGCAAGACCCTCGGTCCCACCCGAGGCCGCGAGACATGACCACGACGCCTCTTTTGAGTGGGATTACGATATCGACGGCGGCTTCGTATAAGCCTGTCCGAAGGCAGTGTAAGTGCACATCGAGCCCGTCCCTACCTCTCCACTGCGCCCTCTGCTAATCAGAGGGATGCGCGGAACAACATCCCGCCAGGTATTCGCCACCGTTCAATAACTCACTAACGTATCAGCTAGTTATTGGCCGGTGCCCAGGGTGCACCACGAGGAGGTTACCCGGCATTGCACCCCTTCTTTATTATCCTACTGATCATTATTGATAATATAGAATTTATCTCGACATTTTTTAAAAGATCTATATTGTACGGAATATGATTCCATAAATACAACGCTATTTGTTTTGACTAGAATACGTTATACATGTTGGTATGTTCAACGGAAGTAACGCAAGGTTACATTGCTGTCTCAGTTATTGCTCAATGATTTAATACAGTATATGCAACTTAATCCGCCTACGGGTTCCTTGAATATGCACCACTGTCATGGTTCTAAGAAACTTTAAAATAATCAATCGTATGAACTTACCTGCTGATTTTTGGTGCGAATTTATGTAAGTGGTTTCGGATGTTGTAATATGAGTCATCAATGTATCTTGTTTACGAGACAATTCGGAATTGGTTTTATTATTGTTTTAAGATTATTAAATTCAAATGTCAATTACCTAATTTTGTTTGTCTGGTACGGTAGTTCTATGAGAAATCTTGAGAAACCTTTTGGTCTCATGCAATCGACATATTTTTCATAATAGAAGTAAGTAAGTACCTAGATTAAAATAGTCTAGACGTTTTGTGCTTTCGATAAAACTTATTCATTACTACATTAATTTGGATTGTATTGTCTAGTCTATTAGTCTTAATTTCATTAGAAAATCCAATTACGAGTATTTATTCCGGGCCAGAAACCTCATTAGGCCAAATAAATACGACAGAATCCGAATGTAGTCTCATCTGACCTCAGCAAGAAACTCAGTGCGTTGGTCTTTCTTCCAATATTTTCATTATATTTTTTACAAACATTTCAAAATTACAGTTCAGTTCAGGACTGTTCGCCAAAACCATTTTCGCCATTTTTTGTAACCAAATGACTGTACGATATGTATAGACTATAGATGATATGAACGAATCCTTGCACTCGGTAGTCGTGAGCCATCACGTAGGCGCGCTGGCCAGATAACGTTTAATTGCGGTTTGACACTGAGTTGCGCTAATCCTGCGGGGGTGGGCTTATGTCAGTGGATAAATGCGCTAACGGTGCTTTCTGTCGTTTATCTCAGCATTGAGATGTTATGAAGCAGATTAGAGGTGCTGTTGCAAATGTATAGGCATAGGCAGGAAGAGTAAATATGCGAGTAGAAGGGCTAGGTTGTGCAGGAAGTAATGCTGGTATTATTTTCTCAATGTTTTGTGTGCTGGTGCATTTTATAATTTAGAAATTAATATTTTAAATTAAACAATCTACAATCGGCTAACCGCCTAAAATGTTTTAATTGGTTGCCTCATAATTAGGTCTACCAGTTTAAAGGATCCGCTGACACAGATAGACATAATATAGACAAAAACAATAAACACATAAGCGACAAATATATCACAAACAACAAGCAGTAGTTTAAATTAAATTGGATTATTGGATTTGGAGCAAAAATGATATTACATCACTCTTTTGTTTTAACTTCACATCACAACTTCACATCTGTTCTGAGTGTTCTAAATGCGAGTTGATAAATTTAATTGTTTAAATTCATTACGCATTCAGTATTGTGTAAGCTTGGATTGTCCGATTGTTATCGCCGTTAAATCGTAAAATTCTAATAGCAACTTCGTGGACGATAAAATTAAAAAAAGTCATGTTTTGAACGATAACTCAACTAATTGTTTACATTTTTTCCGCTGCAACATGTCAACTAATTTTTATGTGTATCCATATAAATTGATGAATCCAATAAATGTTTTATCGACTTCAAAAGGATTTTAAATTATCGAACTTATATGTAGAGTCAATACCAAATCAAGATATCTATCAATCTGTTGTTGACATTCTGTCGGAACAGTTTTCCTTGATGGGCATATTGGGGCTAAGTTATTTCCACTTTTAAGGTAATTGGTGACAATTTTACGAAGTCAAGAGAGGATGGGGCATGTAAACACTCATCGCCACCTTTTATAGCCTCAA
>DWNK01000295.1:0-12537 GCA_018250315.1 Hyalothyrus neleus pemphigargyra | reverse complement strand
CAGACGTTTTTAAAAATTCTTACCGATTAATCAGAACCTTTTGTCTTTCTTATTATAATCTTAAGAACAATATTCAAATTTAAAATATAAGTTCAATAAATAATAACGTATTGTATCTTTGCTGAGAAGTTGAAAACGCAGCCAGATAATACAACAATATTTATAAAGATTAACAGCCTAAGTTGATTTATTTAATCAACTTAAGCTGTTAATCTGATTTGATTTGATCTGATTTGATTTAAATAGGAAACATATTTTCAACTTGCGTAGCGCTTAACTCCTGACTTTCCGCTCAGTAATACAGTAACTTCGGATTATAATTTTTCGAGTGTACGATAGGCGTATGTAGACCAACTGAATAATAAATTCGTAAAGCGCTCTCGTAATAAATTCATTGCTGTATTCAAATAAAGGGCAAAAGAAAATAGAGTTGTGGCCAGTAAAGTAGGGCGCGGTGGGCCGGGCGTATCGATCAAAAGCTAAAACAAGCTTGCAGACTGTCTAGCCACTGCCTAACACACCCTATAGCCCACATCACCTGAGACCGACTGTGTTCCTGGTACAATGACCCAGTAAGACAGTCGCCGGACATGTCGAAAGCTTCAAACTGTTTCAAATTTTATGAACTTCGGCAAAGAGAATACTTAACTATTAGGCTTTGAAACGGATTATCTGCATTATCTTCAAAAGATAAAATATCTTTAGAAGATAATGCAGCGTTTGAAATGAAAATAATTAACGGAACCCTCATTACGTAAAAACATTGTACAAATTATATTTAGTTACATATATTTCCTCAATAATTATTGAAACGGATTTCATATCTCCAAATAACATGAAAGAAATACGACTGATACACAATAAGGACAGTAATTTGATTCATGTTCTACTATTCATGTTCAAGTTAAGGACGAAAGACTTTTTTTTTAGTTTTATTTTCTTGTGTGTATTGTTCATCAGTGTATTCTTTTCTATAATTTTATTAGGTGTTTGTATCCAAAGGGTATCGACGGAATCCGCATAGTTCCTTAATTCGGGAAAACTATACGACGACGTATGACAGTCCAGTGAATACCGACTACCAAATACGTTCCTCTAATTTTATTGAAATATAGATATTAGAAATAACATATTAGATATAACCAGTTTGACTTAGAATATGAATTCGAAATATCTACTTCGCGTTTTAAAAGAAGCTCCGCGCCGAGTAGTAAAACAATGGATGGAAAATATAGGTACAGAACCCTCTGGTCGCGACAGGATTTTGCACTTGTCATATTTACTTTATTAAAGTATTTCCAACTTCTTCATTGCCAGTCTTCGTAGCGAGCATGAATCGTGTAATATTACTTGCAATCACGCAAATTAATAGACCGTAAAAATGCACAAGCTCTAGAGTTACTGATTGCGAGTAATAAATCATTAAGGATAATGTTTCTTCATACAAAAGGAACACTAGAGTTGTAGGTCGTTTGGAATTAAAGTATAAGAAATAATAATAATTTCTATTGATTCATAGTACCGAAGCGTATAATGCATTAACATAACATTTCAGTAATGTTCAACCTAAATTAAGTAAATTTTGTTAATGTTAACGATGTTAACAAAGTCAAAGAGGCTCTGTAATTCTTCAATAATGTGTATCAAATTCCGAAAGGACCTTCCTTAAAGTACAAAGTACGCTGCAATCAAAATATGCATGTAACAGTCTATTGTTAATGAAACGGTATTGCACTGAATGGTCCGCCGCGATTAATATATGTCTCATTCTAAATTACGAATGAGATTAGATGACGGTCGCTGTGATTATCTAGTAGATAACGAGATAATCTCCCGGACAGCTGTTTTATTCATTTAAAATAATTAAATCCTTTTTCGACTATCTAATAAAGTCCACTTTTAGTAAACGGCTTTTTTATGGAATGGAAGTAACGACGTTCACCATGACCGTTTAATTAACTGGTCCAATGTTGAACGTCTTATATATGTATATACGAGCTTTCCATTTGACTGTCAACCATGCACATCAGCATCTAACTTCATGTAGAAAAGCAGTCCTTCCTGAAGTTGATCACAGGTGCGGTGGTACTCCTGAGGATTAAGATGGTGAGATCGCCGAAGAAGTGCGAAATACAAAAATGCTTTAGGGTAGAAATGGGTGTTTATTACCTATAGATAATGATGGGTACCCACGGTCAGCGAAACTGACTTACCCTGGGCCGTGGGAAGCGTGACGTCTGTAATTTTTCAGACGCGTCCGTGATATTTCAGACGGGCGACTTCGATGATCTTCCCGACCGTGGGACCACGCCATGACAGTCTAACCACGTTTAATTAAAGTTCTATTGATAAAGTAGAATTTACATTATGGTTTTGTGGAGCTGTCTCGTATGTAGTTTGTATCGCGGCGCCGCACGCAGCCAAAAGTTTGGTAATGAGGCCTTTAGTAAATTAGTTGTGTGTAAATTGCGCTTACAGAGAGGAACTAACATAAGTTTAATTACTCAGTACTTCATACTGCACCACTAATGTGACGAGAATATTATTTTGAACTCATTGTTTTTTATAAATAATATAAGTCAAACGAAGAGGCAGGCAAGATACCTGATGGTAAGTAGTCACCGTCGCTTAGGAACATTTGACACCAGAGGAGTCCCAGTTGTGAAGGGTAAAGGGTTGAAATTTGATACGAAGGATGGTTAGAAAAGGGACTCTGGCTCTCAGGGGCACTACTGGAACACGACGAGTCGCTATTGACGGTAGTCTCCGGCCTGAGGGTGGTCGCTAACCAGGTCACACGATGCGACCTTACCACCAGCAAACTTACTTATTGTAATATAAAATATTCGATAAGAGAATGAGTATTATACAAGCCTAATATATAAAAACGTAATAAGATACACAATAATCATAGAAAATTGGCAATACCTAGACAATTATAATATTTGGTAGGAATTCTTTTATATGTATTGTTTACGCAAATTCATCGTAATTGGAACATCATTTAATGAATATCAAGACAATAGTTATGTTAATGGTATTAAACTCACGAAACGTTAACTTAAACTCCTTTTACTACTTGTCTGATAAACGGTCGTTAAGTCATGAAATTCCTAAATCTGCGCAAAGTCTACGTCTATGGCTATTAACGTCCATATTGCTGTCGTTTTCTTACCACTGTCATGAATGTTCCTATGCACTTAGCTCGTCCATTAAGGCTGCAGACTACGCTGACAGAAAGCGACCGTAAAATTTTTATAACATTCTTCCACCACTTGTAAAGCGTTTTCGAAGACCTCGCTCTTTTGCCCAACGAACATATACTTATTTTTCTCGTAAGTACATTATATACAACAAAACGTTAAACATTAAAGCGGAGAAAGCTGATTTTCAACGATTTCCTTGCTAGTGTGCAACCGAATTCGAAACCATATATGTCACTGAACAAACTAAGTGAATGTAGTGGTATTAGAAAAACAAACCAGCGGTAGCCGGATTGGGCTCCGCGCCAAGCTCTCGACGTACGCAAAGATGTTCTGGACAACACAGATTTCAGGCGCACTCCCAGGGGAAGGGGGGTGTCACAGGGGTCATTATCCCCCCCTCCCCCCAAATCTTACAAGTCCAACTAATAAATCCACTAAAAAGATACAGTTTACGAAATAATTTATTATATTTATAATATCACTGTTTGCTTAATCGTCTATCTAAGGGCAATATAGTGGTTGAAAGTTTCTATTGGCGATTCTGATGTTGCAAACGTTCATAGACGGTGGTGACTACTTACCGTTAGGCGGCCCGTCTGCGACTTCGTTAGGCTTAGGCACAAAAATAATGTGACCCCCACCTTTAGGTGCGACCGTGCCTGACAGACTTGATAGAGAACTGCAGACAAACGCTCAGAAGCTCGTAATAAGCGGCGTTATTAGGAAGGTCGTGATTTGCGAGTTCGCTCATAGATAAGTTTAATCATAGTGCCGTTAAGTTTTACTACCTTGCCGGGTGCATACGGTTTATTGCGGGTTGGGGCGACATTGTCAACAGATCTCGCGACGCTCTTTACGGCTGCTGAAACGTTACTTTAACGGTTTTATAGTTTTCGTCGTTTCGTCGCGCTGGCGGTCACGGCGTCCTTAATAGCCCACGCTAAGTGCTCGCTCGGGGCATTGCTGCCCTCAAATTCTTCGTATGTTTTTCTCTTGCTTGCTAGATTTCCATCTTTACGATATAGGAGTATTACTTTTTTCGTTTTTATGCGCTCTGAGATCCCGCAGCATATTATGTTTCGAACTTGTGTTTGTTTTTACCACAAGTAGTTTTATAACCACGAGAAGCATACAAAACCTTGCAGAGTTTCTTTAATATATTGCGTAATGCAGTTTCAGTTCTCGATATTTATTGCTATAAGTTCTATTCTTTTAAAAGCCTTCACTGAAAGTTTTATCGTTTTTACAGACTTTAAACGGAACTGTTACATAGGAGTTACTAAGTGCGACGATTTGGAACTTAACATTTTATAGGTGAACGAATAATACTCGTAAATTTCAAATGAAAACAAGTAACAAATTTCTTTATTGCTGTTCTTTCCTCTTTAAATGCGATGAGGTCATCGTGAAAAACGGGGCAGCGTTCATTTTCACTTCATTGTATCTCGAAACACGACTACTTTTTGCTAGATTACTGCAACAGAGGTTGTTTTAATTGCGTCTTCAAAGTGGCGCAAATAGATTGCTAGCTGGCGTTGCCACAGCTCATTTCGAGAAGTGCAATTTGTTCTTAAGGTTTCTTTAATTAATTCTACGATGAAGAGTCAACGTAGGATGCACGTTGCAACGTCACGTCATCTGCAACCCTCTCATTATTAATTTGCTGGCTAATTAATTAATAACATGTGAATGTTCCGCCATTAATCAGAGCGCCCATGTCACACCCGTTGCTAGTTGAACACAAAGCTCTAAGCGTGACAAACCGCGCACTTACAATCGGAAATTTCAATGTTATGATAATTAAAGCTTGTGGCCTGCCTTTGTAAACTGAACTGATAGCAGATACAAGTTAGCTTTACAGTAATAAAGCGAGTAAAATCTGTGAACACGACGCTTTTAAAAGAATATCATGTTTGAAGTAGTGGTCTAATCTTGTATACGATAAATATTATATAAGTAATGCTTGTTGCAAAGTTAATTAACGCGTATATTGTACATGCGTTCCGTTTCCGTTAATTGTTAGAGCTAAAGTTACATTAAGCGAGCAATACACGGAAAGGCTTAATTTACTTGGAAATTTGTTTCCGATACGTCCCAGAACTCGAGTGGGAATCCTTTCAAATGGCGTTTGAGAACCGTCGCCCTTACGCTATCCAAGCTGCAACTAACATGCATGTTCCTACATTTGTATGTCCTCGCAGTTTCCCAGGCCTTTGTGCTTCGAACATTGTCGTTTTATTGTTGGCGTGTTCTACATACGTTGCGGTAAAATAATATTTTTATTGAGACATTTCGTAATAGTCAAACGTTAAAACACATGGATAGATAGAAGGCTACTAAACAAGATTTTCTTTTGAAAGAAGTTGATTTGAAGAATGATGAAATTCGATAATTATTTGGTTTGGTTTGGATAATAATGTGTAGAACACCTGATGTGGTTTCTATGAATCATCATTTTCAACAACCTGTATTGTGCGGATTGGTAGACTAAGATAAATTGCTGGTGGTAAGGTACTATCGTATGACCTGATTGGTTATTGTAGTGACCACCCTCAGGTCGGAGTCTACGTCAATAGCGACTTGTCCGATACCCGTAATGCGAACGAGAGCCAGAGTGCAGAGAGCATTGGCAACTAGTCTATTGTTGCAAATATTTGTAGCGACGGTGACTACTTACCATGAAGTATCTCGTTGCCTCTTCGTTGGCCTTACACATAAAATATTCTCCATATAAATTGCTTCTTTACAACAACGTCCATATCTCCTAAGAGACTCCATTTTAGAGTTCCTTCTACCGATAATTACAGTCGATATTAAGTTCAAAGTTGTACAGTTCTGAATGCATAACGCTTTTCGTATACCGGTTGGATGAAGCCTACGATATTGTAATTACAGTTAAAGACCACCTCGCAGCTCTGTTCCGCCGCCACTGACATCGGAAATGCGAGTTCTCGAAGCTTCCTCCGCAAGCCGTTTAATTAACAATTACAACATCCAAATGTCGGTTTGTAAGAGAACGCGGTTTGTTGCCACTCGGTGCTTAGTTTAATGCAGAAAAACACTACCATAATAGCTTCTGGGCTTATTTAAGAGAGTAAATAAAACGAAATTACTTTGCGTGTGTACTTCATAGCAGTATTTGTGGTGTATCGTGGATGTATTTACTCAAAAATAGATTTATGTATTTGTCTATAAAAATAATTGCAAAATATTTCTAAAACAGTCGCAAATTTTGTGAATGTATGGGTAGTTCCAGCCTAAAAGAAATTATACTTTTGAAACTGAAAGGTACTCTTGTTGATGAGATCTAAAAATATAAAGGTAGACACAGAAAAAGTCTGTGCTCGGGATGTATGCCGATCCCACTATTCTAACGCAAACTAAAAACGTATTTATTTGTACAAAAATCTGGAAACAAACATCGGAAATAATTTCCATCACAATGACTTAACATGAGCTAGAATAATAACCATTACTACACTATTCCGTAGACGTTTGATAAGTCGGTCTCGAGTAAAACAAACTATCAGATAATATCGTCACGTAAGGGTAGTTATGACGTTTCATTGCGCGCAACAAGTGAGGCGCCAACTTGCCGCCGACGTGGGGCGAAAGGAATTTCAATCTGGTCGTGATGAGCCAGCAAAGGCGCAAATTACATACGTCCGTCTGGTACGCTATCGAACTATCTCGACCGTTACACAAATCTAAATATTTATAGAAGTGTGATTTATGGCGTGGCTTTCCGTGAAATTAGTGATTAATGTATAATTTCCTATTATTACGGAAACGATGAATAAATAAGCACAGCATACTTTGATTCAACTCAATTATATGATGAATACCTACGTCTGCTTCACTACGTTCCCTCTTGTCAAAGATTAAATGGACTTCATAAAGCATTCAAAGCAAATTGCAGTCCCTAACAATACTACGGGTACACTGGTCGATGAGTATACAATATATATATTGAACAAACCCATACTAATATCATAAATGCGAAAGTAACTATGTCTGTCTGTCTGTTACGCTTTCACGGGCAAACTGCTGAACCGAATGTTATGAAATTTGACATGGATATCTCCATGTCAAATTTCATAACATTCGGTTTCAAGTATGGTATCAAGTATATTTCATAAAACTATAATTTATGCTTTACTAATGGGAACGATGTAGTTTTTTTACTGATGGATACGTATTTTACAAGAGCGATGGAGAGGGTATGCCAGCCTCATAACCCTTTAAGCACACGTCTTGTTTGTTGGATGCCGTAACTTAAAACTAAGTAACCTCATGTTTCTAGTTGATGCACAAGTTAGTTAAATTTACCTATTTTGATACAAAAACACGAAATCCACTGTTTATTTATCACCAACGTGTGATAAATAAACAGTGGATTTCGTGTTTCTTTGCAGAAATCCTTACGAACGAACGAGTATCGAATAATTCTAATTTACAAAATCAGGGCTAACGTTTGAAACAGGTAGAACTCTAGTTTTTGGACGATTCTTAGATTTTTCAGAAGGGTTAATCCGTTATAATAACCATACAACATGGGCTAATGCCCATGTTGTATGGTTATTATAACGTAATACGTTAAGTATTTTTGTTATTCTCTAATGAGAACATTACAAAGGCATAAGCATGTTCTCCTTTATCATGACGATTCTTCACTCTATAAAGCGATACCTCGATTGTACCGAGCTATAAGTCATGAGCATTCATACCACCTCCATGTTAAGCGACACTCATACAATGTCTATCGCTTAACTTTAGAATAGTGAACGGGAAAAAATATTAAATAATTAATCTTTCATTGTTAAATTCAAAATTTTAGTCAAACCTCTTGTCACTCAATGTTTTTAACTCCAAACCCTAAGATTATCTGGAAGAAATGATTTATCGAACGCCTTGTTACTTAGATTTAGCTCTAAATGTTAAGTTTGTAATTTTATTTTGTTCAAAATAACGAGTAAGTATTTTTATTATTATATTGAACTTATAAGAACATAAAAGTAATAGGTAGTCTCGCCAGGTCTCATTGACTGCGATTATTAAGTTTACAAAAAATTGCGATACCTCGATGGAATAGTTCTAAGCATGAGTCACTGACAAAGTGGACGTATTTACTCCCGTATGTGGCGTGCTGTGTATACGTTAATTAAGTGAAGCCTTCGATATTCTTCATGTGAAAGAAGCCATGAGAGTGCATTAAATAGTTTTCTGGAAACAACTGCTGATTGAGTACGTTATAAACAGTAGGGTTTATATTTATTTTATGTGCGTTAGAGTAATTGCTTTAACGGCAGCAGACTTAACCTTAAAGTTGAGCATTCATATTTATATATCGACCTCTACACACGTGTCTATAGATCCATGTGGCGCAATATCACAATAACGGTCTGATGCACGAAGGCTCCGGGGTTCGATTTCTGGTCAGGTTGAAACCAAAATGATGAATATAGATGTCTATCCTAAATTTATTCGATGCTCTTGTCATTGTTGTGTGTCCAAAGTACTAACTTCACAGGGAATTCTAGATTGGGACGAAATGACTACACTCATAATGTATTAGTCATTTTATTTTATTTTCATAGACTAACAAACATTAAACAACAACATAGAAATCATGTTGACCAAATTGATCTTATCGATATTGACTTATAGTGATGCTCCCAAACCTATTTCTGTTTTATAGAACCAATATATTGCTATTGTATTATAATTAAATTTTGAATAGCGTGTTGAACGCTCATTCATGTATTCGTGGATTTTATTATTTTCAGGAATTATGCACTACAAGACAAGTGTCCAGGTATAATGCTGCTTATGTTCCCTAAAAATATAAATAGTTAACATAAATAAAATTATTACCACGTCAATGAGTGAAACTAATTGTGAACAGAAATACATTTAATCATAGTCTTGATAAGTGAAATTAGTGACCAGCAACAAGTACACAACTAGTAGGCGCTGGTACACGTTTTCTGACTCAAAATTGCACATATAAAAATTCTAATCGATAAACAAGTACTGCAACGATTGAGTACACAAAGTAAGAAGGATATTGTCGAGTTCTCGCGTAAATATAAGCGAGCTGATTGGCGACGGACGAGCAACAAGTAGGCGACACATCGGCGCCTCGCCCCCACTGTACGCAGGATTGCGCATATAAATTTGCCGCATTTTAAAGCGATTTCAGCTCTAAATTGTCTAGCTCTATTTTGCTCTGACAATACATTTAAAAAGCATAGGATTTAAGTTGCGATGTGTAGGTGTGTTTCCCATTAAACTTAGGTTACAAAATTTATATATATTTTTTAACAAACGGGTTTTAATATTAGTAACAAACGGGCATGCAGACCACCTAATAGTAAGTGGTCACTGCTGCCTATGGACCCTATGTCTTCATGTAAAACAGAAATCCTACCTGAAGTCGATCATAAATGCGTTTGCCACTCCTAAGGACGAACATGGTCGCCTAATGTATTATCTGGCATCTAGACTTTTCACGGCGTATTGTTTCACGGTATAAATGGACGTGGTGATAGTACCTAGTCGAACAAGTAGTAGTTCTACCTCCTATTCCAAATTAGAACCCGATGTTTAATTTTTTAAATTTTAATACTTGGAGTAACAAGAATAACGAAAAAATATTGAAATAATTACGCTTTACTCTACAATTCTATTCAAGGTAAAACTGCATTAATTCCACTTTGTTACGACTCTGCCCAGTACTCGTAGTAAAATGAACTTTACTTTTATTCCTTTTATTAACGAGATTACCTATAAATCTAATTGCCTTTTCTTAACTGCTACTCTCTACGAGTTCTACGAAGCTACGAACGCGCTACGAAGATTTGTAGACATCTACGATATCTACGTGGCCTTAACGAAGCATTTTCTTGTGAAATCTGAAGTTTCTAAGACCTATTTATAAATGAAAAGATTGAACCATCTTAAATAATTAAGCTTTTGCAGATTTATTTAATTTAATATAAAAAGTAACAATAGTCAGGTTTAATAAAGCCATTAAATGACAAAGATACATGAAACATCTCATGTTTAAAGTCAAACTTGTAATCAATTTCATGACAAATTCATTTTACTTACGTTACATTAGGTATAAAACCCAACCTCAGCTTAAAAGTTTAGCTTTAAAAATACCGTATTTCGTAACGTAGTTGACAGACAAAAAAGGGAATATAATATTTTTATTCAGAGTTCGTCGTATCATCACTCACTCGCTATTCGGCCACGCTTATCCGCCGCGAGCCGCTTATGACACGCTTAAAATAAACAAATAAAATCTGAAGCATTTCAAATCACACCTAAAACCTCATCGCTCACAAAATTAGTTTATATTAAACGTAAAAAAATAGATACCTCGTCATCAACCCATTTCTGTCCTATTGCTGGGCTCGGTTTCCTCTCAGAATGAGAATGATTAGGCCATAGTCTATCGCGTTGGCCAAGTGCGTATTGGTAGACTTTACACACCTTTTGAGAACTATTTTATTTAAGAACTCTCAGGTATGTTTTTTTCCTCACGATGTTTTCCTTCACCGTCAGCAAGTGATAATTACTAAATAGACACTTATTTGCTAATACGGTTGGTATACTTCAGATGATTCCATCATCTGTGATTCCATGGGCGGCAGTGGTTCCTATCAGTCCTGGTTAATATTGATAAATAGCAAATTCAAATGTCAAACCCTTTCTCTAATATTTACTCTCTAATATAGTGGAATATGCTCCAGGTCTTCTCAGTTACGAGTATCTATATATAGAGTGAAAATATTAATAAAGAATACATATTCTATTTATTATTATACAGTATGAAATAAAAAGTTTAAATTTAAACACCTATCCAAGAATTGTTTACGAAAGCATTCATAAGTTTGTCGTAAAGCCAGTGAGAAGTAGTAAAGACACGACCTTTAAATCCAGATCTACGGTTTTAAGTCTTTGAGCTTAAGGACTTAGCGCAGGAAGTAGGAAATGTACAGAGGAGGACAAAAACATTTTGAAATAAGTATAACTCATTTTAACGAATCTCTGTAACGTAGTGGAACTCTTCATGTTCTTCCGAAATAGTACAACTGCCGAAATAGATATTCTGCCTTACGGGAGTAGTGTTTGCGGTGTTGAATTCTGGTTTATGTAGTAAGGCGTCTCCCTTAAAGGAACAATGTTTACAATTGTAATTTCTGGCTCAAAGGGAGGCGGACACTTGTATGAAGTCTCCCAGTTAGTTCTCGGGAGTATCAACACATTTTATAATTGACCTTAGATATAACTTTTGTCCTATTTAGGCTAAGTCATGGATACCACTTATGGCGGACTTAATTTTTTCGATGAACACCAGCTAACCATCTATGCTTTAACCGATCCTCACGTTCCTTGTCTTACCAGATTGCTCGGAACATGACTACCCCGAAGTATGGTTAGCAATTCGTCATCAATTATAATTGTTATTAATATGATTTTCTTTGTAATTTTTTGTTGTACAATAATAATAAGATAATAATATTTGTACGCGATAGTACCTACATTCCAACATCTGTTATTAAAGAAATAATATAATTTCGCTCGGGTTGGTCTAGAAAAAGGAAATGACATCGTGGACAGCAAACTATTTGTCATAATAGGAATTGTGCGAGTATATCATATAACGTTACGGCCTTTTCCACCTACCACCCATGCGTCCACTGTAGGGGCGCGCCGGAACAACCGTCCACTTCCGTTTTATTAAATTTCTTCGCAAATACACTTTTATTGTCGAAATGCTCGTCTCGCGCGCGATCACGTAAAATAAGTGAGTGCTTAATATACATACACCCTTAGTATTTTTTATGTATGGAGAGGCAGACGGGCTACCAGATAGGACACCTGAGGAACCACTGCAACAGGCGCACTACCGGAACACGACGTTATTGACGGTAGACTTTGGCCTGAGGGTGATTGCTAGCCAGTCAGGTTACATAATGAGACTTAACTACTAGCTTATCATTCTTATGTTTGTAAACTTACAGTGAAGGTCTTTATCGAAAGCGTCTGTTAGTTTTTCGGTGTCACTTCGAGTAAACCGCAACGTCATATACAATGCTACATCATATACAATGCAATTTCAACATCAACTATTTCAGTCCCTCAAAGCTGCTGAAGTTGAGTCAATACACCAAATATCCAAGTACATTTTTTTCTCTTTATTTAGATCAAACAGTTACATAGCCCCAATTAAAAAAGAGATCCTAACAACAATATTTTAACCAATACCGTAAACCGCTATTTACTATAAAGATGAGGGAAGTCGAAGAAAATTTACACT